>JAAAKL020000240.1:0-50024 GCA_010016065.2 Carybdea cf. marsupialis auct. non (Linnaeus, 1758)
CATCATTATCATCATCACCATCACCATCATCATCATCATCATCATCATCATTATCATCATCATCATCATCACCACCACCACCACCACCACCATCATCATCATCATCATCATCATCGTCGTCGTCGTCGTCGTCGTTGTCATTATCGGACTCATCACCTTCATTGTGGCAATCATCATCTTTGTGCTGCATCTACCCGCCTATCCTATCTTCCTCCTTTGCTTCCCCTTCTTCTTCCCCGCCCTATCCTTACTTTTCTCCCCAACTCTCTTGTTTTACCTTTACTTTTTCTAACCCCCGCTCTCCCTTTCTCCTCGTCATCATCGTCTTTGCCTGTTTTTGAGCAATGTTATTTATGAGTCTGCATCGATCTTTAACGTCTTTCTTCTCTCCGTCTTTTTGTCTCCGTCTTTTTGTCTCGATTATTTCTCCTCCATTTTACCCACCCTTTACCCTCCTCTTGCTACCATTCCCTTATTCACATGTTCCAGTTTTTGTTTCTCCTTCTTCTACATAATCCTATAACAACAGTGGTTATTTTCATATGTTGAAATATCAAATGATTCATATTTTTATTCCACATCACTACTTCGTCAATCGTGCAGCAGTTCTCATTGATTTTGCCACATATTTGTCATTTCATCAGCCTGGCATCATCACTGTAGCTAACACCAATTTTTTATTCCCTTCTAACAAATCAGCATCATCGCGCATTGATCTCATTGCCAGAAGCATTCCTAATTTCAATTCAAGAAACTCTCGTTAGGCTCATTGGAGCACAAACGTAACCTCTATCGACCGTAAAAGACAACGCTACGAAATATAAGAGGAGCTGCCGAGGACGATCTTGTCGATCATTGAGTCACTCGTCCTTTTACTCGAATGGTTGTGTCGTCGTCACTTTGAAAACTAGAGCAAGTGAGTTATACATAACCAGGGGCGATTAAATTTACTGTTTTCGGAGTTGCCATCATTACACGATAAGAAAAATGTATTTCCTATTTGATTGAGGTAGCTTCCGATCACACACCACAAATTGCTCAAAAAAGGGTCATAAATTTTAGAACCGTTCTTACCTGCCATTAAAGCTAATTAAGATCAAAGATTTTGCTGTTGAAGCTTTACGTTTGAAAGAGGTTACTTGGTAACCGTATAGCAACGGTTTAGGAATTTTAAATCAAAACGTAGTATTCATGTATCAAATTTTATCCCTCTAGGTTTTTTCAGGGGGTATTGAGACACGTGGAGAGAGTATCATGATTGTATAAGTGCTGTTATTTTTCAGCTTTTTAAGATGCGTCTCCTTTTACAGGGATTGATGTAAAGATTGAATGTTTGCAAAATTCACCGCAAGATAACCCAAGCATTAAAAAGGTTTAATATCCTACTGTGGGGATAGGAACGGTGAAAAAGTCCGGATCCTGTTAAATAGAATTAGAAGGAATGAACATCACTACAAATTGTCTTTTTTAAACGTAATCAATTTTTTAAAAAGTGGATACGATTTCTAGCTAAGTAGCCATCGAACGGTGGTGTCCGGATTGTAGAAAAAGAACATTCAATAAGTTTTTACCGCTTGCCAGTAATCTTTGTGGTTTACTTCCCCCCTTTAAGATACAAAGGTTAACACTTATGAGGTGCTCATCTTGAAATTTTCATTTTAGAGATGGCTCGCTGTAGTAGAATGTATTTCTCGGGGAGGCGATAGCACCTTTCCACCCTTTTTCGCATGAGCACAAGTGTTTACCTGACGAAGATGTTTGGCTCAAGAATTTTGTTCGCCTCTGTAGTGCTCTTAATGCTACTGAGGTGTCTCCATGGTAGAGATGCTCGCCACACAGATGTACACGCATGACAAATTTGATCGCGTTTCAGCTATGTCCAATTCAAACATGTTTTTTTTTCCGTCCAAAAACATTGCAAGTGTGTTTATTTCACATTTTCAACTGGTAATATCATCAACCATTTTGAGGAGAACTGGAACTTTTATTTTGATACCTATATCTTTTGAATACCTGTTTGGCAGTAGATAAAACCCTTCCCCTCCACTCCCTGATTTAATACACCTCAACTTAACCTTGGTATGTAAGTCAAAGGAATCATTAGTATGAACACGATGACCTCACTTTCACCCATCTTTTTCTTTAGTAAATGTGTTGTACATTTTCAGATGCAAGGAACAGCAGCGTGTAGATGAGAACATTATTGTTGTTAGAAATCTGTTAAATCAGTGGCCCGGGAACAGAGTTAGGGAGAGACAAAATGGTCAGTTGCCTCTCCTGCAATTAAATGACCTTTTACTGCCACTACAGCACTCCATTGAGAGCAAAGGGGATAAATATGCTATTGTTATATTAGGATTTAAATGATTGGTTGATAGTAACGTTACTTTATTAAGATGGACACTTTTTCTTGTGTTGAGAAGTTTGAATAGGGCCAAACAGTCTTCTACAAAAAATGGAATTGAGTGGAGTATCGAGGCTGGTTACTGCATCGAATCAAAGTTGAGAAACTATATTCAACATTTTTAAAGCAACGAGTTTCAGTTAAGTGATAAGAAAACGTTGGGAAGTAAGGAAATTCAGAGCGGGAGTTTATTTTCGTCATGAGTTTAGAATATAGATTCGACGCCTTTCCATGATGATTTCTCTATTTGTATGAGCACTCAACTTCTTGATTAACTGAATGAACTAGTCAGTGCTTAATAATAAAATGGACTGGGTTGATTAAAATCACTTGTACGCTTCACGTATTCATGATGCATGCTCAGTGTGACAAGGCTAGACTACCCTAGCACCTGCGCAGACCATCCCAGCACCTGCACAAACCATCCCAGCTGCTTACAGAACTTCTATCTCCCCAATTTCTCGCACATGAACTGGGCCCCGTGGTTGCAGTAAAGAGAAATCATCAAAGCTTCCCAGTGGTGAGATCGTACCCGGGTGGGTGCATTTCAGAGCAAGCTCCTACACCACACGGTCACAAACTCTACAGAGATTCCAACAATGCATACAAGAATGTCAATTCGCTGAAATGGAGCTGAAAGTGGACGTTTTATATATGTATTAATGATGTTTATTAATCGAATTTCCCAATTTCTTTACGGTGCTTTAGGATACGCATATCACTTAGCAGAAACTCATAAAGGGTTTACTTATAATTTACATCGTACATTAGAAAGGCCGTGTTTGAAACAAAGTGGTATAGTTCTATTTGCTGGTCAATTGCTCCCTTTCTAGACTGTTATTCTTTGCACCCTACCTCGCTTACATCTTTGGGCATACCCTTTCCCCGACTCGCATTGTACAACTGATATATTCTCGGGATTCATGTTTAGTAGAGTGACAGAGGCTTTGCTAGACAACAAGGTTACAGCGCCCAGGGTTCCATAGAACATTTAGACTGATTTGAACGATGACTCGTACTGAAGCAACTGTTTTTTAACGTAGCGCTAAGAGTAGCGAAGTAACGGAGTTCCTCAGAGCGCCGAGTTTTAGTAAGGACCCAAACGTTCATAGTATTACATTCTATTGTGTAGAGATAAGGATTGGTAGAGCAAGGTGCAGTCAACTGGGTTCAATAGAGCAACGTGCAGTCAACTGGGTTCAATAGAGCAACGTTATCTGTGTCAAACTCCATGATATTAATTTATTGACCTTGACCGCGACGTCTTCCAGCTTTACATTCTTGGGTCAGAGGTATTGGTTGTACAATACTATATATTTACAACTTAATAAGATGCAGAGAAGTTTAAGCTTGTTACAAAAGGACGAGTTAAGCGCCGCGAACTCGTGCACACGACCTCTGCTCAGCCTTACTCTCATGTATTTTTGAAGGATGTAAACACCTTTGTTTAAGGTCGTACCGGAGCTTCTCATTACCTTTTTTGTGTAAACAGCGATCGTAGCTCTACTGACTCTGAAGTTATGAATTTGAAGAAGCGACATCTAGATCGAGGTATTTACGTAATCCTCTTGACCTACATGATAATGGTATCGTAAAAACATTGGGCAAGGGGTCACTCAGGTCTTTTTGAAGAATTAATGACATCTCTGTTCATGGTTACACATATCAAGCAACCTTATCTGAGAATTATATCAAGACCTCATGGTTATGCTATCGAAGATCTCATGCTGACATTAGGGCCCTTCCTTGAGAAAAATTCAAAATACAGTCAAAAGCAGGGGCTAAGTCTGATTGCACAATAAATGAAGTTTTTTAGGGTCTTTCACAAAGGGTTATTATACTCAAAAAGGCACAGAAATCCACGGAAATATATTGTGTTTTCCCCTCAAGAACTCCTCTTCGTAAAGTCGATTTTAAATGGGTGACCATGAAAAGTAAGCCATCCGTAAACAGACGGATATCTTTTAAATGCCCCAAGAATGGACGCCCTGTTTTTAATGGCTCTGGGTATTCTCCCTTCGTTTTCCACGTATATTTCCACAACCGTTGGATCAGCTGAGAGGTTCGCTAGATCAATTATATTAAAAGAAGTTGAGCACTCCATCTCCTTGCGTACTCTTGTAGGGAGGGTGAGTTTGTTAATTATCTCTGTTTTTGGAATTAAAATTCATAAAATTTTCCTTTCAGCTCTGAAACCTCATGTTTAGGACCATAGTAAACTTGAACTAGCCAAATTTGATCAAGACCTAGATTATTAGAGACGGTGACAAAGTATAATTTTATGAAGTTATAGAAATATATTTTCAGGCCTTTTCTGCACATCATAGCCTGAAATTACTGTCAGCTGTGTTAAGTGACAAATGACAAAAGAAGAACTAGAGTGGTCTTATATTAAAGAAGAAAGCCAACAAAGAAAAGGACTGAACTGTTGGTTAGGTTCCAACTAGAGCGTAATTTATCTTAGCTCGCTAGTAAATGTAGCCTAGAGGTTGAATGGGCCAACTTTTATTTTCCAAAAAGCATTGCTTTGAAGACTTTTTCGTCGTATGCTGAATTTTCTGATACATTATCAGTGGTTTTAACGAGGCTTCACTGACCCTCGTCCTCATAGTGTTTATGTACTAAATAGGGTACACATATTTTGTAAACTCCTTTTGCTAGTAGACCTAAATGGAGAGGATTTTGAAAGGATATATATTGGTAAAATATCTGAGAAAAAAAAACATGTCACCAACGGGATGTAAAATCGTTTGCCACGCATTCGCGGTGTGTGTCCCACCAACAAAGCTAGGTGAAATCCGCTGATGACATACTCTATCCGGGTAGTGACAGATTTTCTATTTTTATGGCATCTTTTCAAAAGTTACCTTGCCAACCCCACCTCTCAAAAACACCAAATAAATTTTGCAAGAAGAGAAATTATGGCGGCTAGCCTGCGCTAAGCAACGGACCGTATTCCTTGGCTGGACTTCTATATACAAATTGAAATGATAATGTTGAACACTGGAAAGACTATTCTTCTCTGATAGTTAAGAAGGATCAATAGCACATGCCATACAAGAAAAGAGTAACAAGGCGGAGAATAATCTCAGGCACTGTTATGTCTATAGTGAAGAACCTAGACAACAGAGAAGAGCTGGCTTAAAGCTCCTGACTCAATTTAAATAGCATTATTTATCATCGGGTAACCTTGGCGTTAAGATCGTTTAAAGACTAAACTAGTTTATGAAAACGTATTTTGCTTAACGGCATGTATCAAGATTTAGATGCTTGATCTGACTTCCTTATGTGGCACAGGAAAGACTTGTAAAATTTTGACTTTTGAAATCCCAGTCTCGTTCTGAAGACTCATGTTGATGTCAATCAAAGGAAGTCGAGCTCAGTATAGAATTTTCAATATGGAGGCAAAAGATAACCCGGTGTCTTGATAATGTACGAAAGCTAAGTGGTTTGTGAAGCTTAAAAATATTAGCCAACAATAAGGGAAACCTGTCTGTCACAAACATTTCCAAGAGGTACCGCAGCGACCCGGTCGAATTGGAAGATCTACGCTACTTGAATGACCAGGAATTTACAATTACAGAGACCTTAATCACAAAACCCAGAATTAGATTACCGTATTTGTAAGATTTATCCTGATATATTTGTTTTTAAGCTTGCAAGGCAAATTTAAGAGCTTCAAAAACAAAACCAGAGGATTACGATCCTAACTGATGACGCGTAGGAAAAGAAGCTTAGCTACGGTCAGTCGAGTAAGCGAAGCTTGGGCAGACAACCAAGAGAAGAAAGTTACTCTTGCATTTCAATCTGCTTTGTTTAATATCGGATCTGTTACACAGCCCATATCATGATTTCATCCATTACACGAGGCATCCATGACATTTTAGAGGTATCTACGTAGTGTTTAAACTTATTGAGGGATCTAAGATGTAGTAGGCTGTACTGGATAAAGTAACAGTTTGTGGATGGTTTTGTAGTTTGATATATGCTTCAATTACCTTGCGAAAAGCTTCAAAACACCATTTTAAGTAACAGCCGAAGTAGCTGCAGGGTGAGATTGAGTGATGAGATTCGGTGAACAGGATTTTGTGAGTTAGGGTGCTCAGTAAGGGGGAGCTATTTATTTTCAGAGGTTGTTATTCTAGTTGAACCGTAATGGCACTGATAATAAGGTACCAAACAGTACCAATTTAGCGATTTAACCCCTGATTAAGGGTTTTTTGGGGTGTAACATTGAATGAGTATAGGCAGCACTTTCAAAAACATTGAACGTCTGGAATGGGACTGATTTCAAACATTTTGTACGGTGTACAAAAAGTGAATGGCCAACTCGGTTTTTGTTTGGGTACATTGCTGTGTTTCATGCAGTTTGTTTTACTAACTCCGGACCAGTTGTAACTCGCTTTAAACTTTTTTACTCCTTTTTCAAACCATGCCCACTGTTTGCTACAACCATTCAAAGCCACAATCAAGTACATCATAATTTCTGTGCTTAGTATGCCCAGAGATTTTGCCCGTACAAATTGATCAGTGTCCGGCAATAGGCAAAACACAGACAGATAAATATCCAGATATTTGTCCCTGCGTTTGGTCGGATTAGTGATTCCCAACCATATCTCGCCATTTTCCGTGTGGTTAGAGCCAAGGATCGATCCTTGATCCGAAACTGCCGTTATCAGCTTCATATCTTACTCTCATTTCATCAAATTCCGTTTAATATCGCCTTAATTCTTCATTTGTAGCTGTGCAGAGGGGCAGACTGGCATCGTCACACTCACAACCATCAGGACTTCTTCCCTTAACAAACGGCGTAGCAATGAATCAAAATGGCTACTCCTCTCTCTCCGGATTCGTCACATTATTGATGCGGGCCGAACCTTATCCGGCGGCAAGATTTCAGCAGGCAGTGAGTCTCCAGCAGGCAGTTAGCCAAGTCGTACCATCGTATGGGCTGACGCGAGTTGACAACATCTGCGAGCTAGCAGCACGATTACTATTCTCCGCTGTGGAGTGGGCAAGAAACATCCCCTTCTTCCCAGATCTGGGAGTCACTGACCAAGTTGCGTTATTACGCCTGACGTGGAAAGAGCTTTTTGTGATAAATACAGCACAGTGTCCAATACCGATCCAAGTTGGTCATTTAATTTCTTCCCCGGGAATTCATGCCACTCCAGGCAGTGCGGACAGGGTCGTATCATACATGGACCACATACGGATTTTACAGGATCAACTAGATAAGTTAAAAAACTTGCATGTTGATCCAGCAGAATATGCATGCTTGAAGGCAGTTGTCCTTTTTACACCAGGTGAGTGAAGATATTGTTTATATTTTCTCCGTGATTTTAGATATAACCCCCTTAAACATAAACTATTGAAAGAAAGACAATTTCCTTTATTTTCCCGATGCAACCGAACTCTGTATCGAGGAATGAATAGGCAGACTAATATTAATGAAGATAATGAAAATGCGGAACGGCTTGTACGCCAATATGAATAGTAAGGTGGTCACAGGTAAATTAAATGGTTTCCCATAGAAGTACCCTTCCTGGTAAGAACCAGGGCAATAACACACAAAGGAATTCCTTCACGATTTCATCGCAACATTGTTGGAGTCTTAAATGCCCAAAGAAGTGTAGTCACGAACGGATTTTATGTTCCTTACAGTCTTGTAGACAAGTGAGGTAGTCTTTTATTGCTTCGATATGCCCGCTCTTCCTCATTCTCTTTGTCCTAGTGTCATGGAGAAGAAAGGTTTTAAAAGTATCAAGATTGAAGAGATACGAGAGGAAGATAAACATGTCGCCACCGTGGTTCGAACGCGGTACCTTCCCAATCGCATCATGCTGTTCTACCAACGAAGTGACATTTTACCTTTCTCCTATATCTCATCAAAATTCAATTTTCTCATACTCCCTTCCCAATAACACTTTGCAACTTTCAATGGGCTTTGGGCGGGACGATTGGCCGGATGGCATGCTTTTCATGTATTGCAGGCATGGTGCAGAGAGGGCTGGTCTTCAGAGTGTGAAGAACTGGATGCCTATGCCCAATCGTCGAATGTTTGGAAGCTAGTTTGGCGATTAGAGACAAGTAAACTATATTATCACTATTCATCATAGCTCAGTTGGTAGAGCAGCAACGCCTCGATTCCATGAATCCCGGGTTTGAAACCCGGTTATGGCAAATACACCTCTCTCTAGTATTTCTTCAAACTTTCGTTCCTTTAAACTTTCATAATATTTTCTACACCTAATGAAACACATTTTGATTCTCCTTCGTATATTTTGTTTACGTCTTTTAATTGTTCGTAATCATACCCCCTTTGTTATTCTCATGAAACCATGCCAGGTTTAAGTAAGGGCTTATCCTTGTTTTAATCCTCGTTTTTTTTCATTGAACACTACCCGTATTGTTTTACTAGTGCTTCACGTTCTTGCTCTACTTTTTATTGCCTCTTTGCTTTTGTTTCTGCCGCTCTTCTTGTTTGAGTTAGCAATACTCTACTCTTCCTTTCATTCTTTTTGTTCTGCTTGCATTAACTGCTTTCTTTGTTAATGTTCTATATCATCTTGATCTAATTTTAGATGTTCCTCATCTTTTAATGACTCGACTTTTTGTAAGTCGGTCGTTGTCATCACCATTATCTTCTTCTCCTCTTTCACCTTTTTCTTTTTCTACCTATCTCTCCTTCCCGTTGTCAACATCAACACTATCGTTGATATAATAGTCGTTTTCACCTCAACGATTTTATAAATATGGATTCCCGTTGAAGAACCCTTCAGCATCATCATATGACGTTCTCTTGCGATAGCTGAAATGAATTTTTGTCACGGAAGCTTAAAAAAGAACCCCGTTATCCCGTCATTGGCCTTAAGCAGCTCAAAGTTTGCAATCATGGCCTTGCGCCACACTTTTCATCACATCACAGTTGAAAACATGGGAAACTGTAGGGAAGCTTATCAACGAAGAATCTTTGAAGAATCGGATTTCGGAGAATATAGGAGAGCGACAGTGTGATCTCTTCTGAAATTCTATCATGCTTTTAAGACACTTAACGAGGCAAAAGCAAGTGGAGCATATTTTGTCGAATTTTTATCCCTGATCAATTCGAGTGGCGTCGATAGACATGGTTAGAGTACGCATTTTCTCAAGGGCCTGCCCGTGGAATAAAGAAAAATGTTTGAAACCTGCAAATTTTTGCCGTTTATTGATTTACATATCGCCATATCGCTCCGAGAGCGGTCGTATGTCGCAAAGATTTTAGGACCGAATCGTACAACTTTTGCCGACCGCTATAAGTAGACGTAGTATGGAAGATTTCATCTACTCATCTCTGCAAAACTAACCCCATGACCGACCAACGTTTTATTGTTGTAGTACAAGCGAGTGGTCGTTTTCACCGTCCCGCTCTAGAAGCTTGATTTATCGAAGCAAAAAAGCGTGTGCTTTGTTGGCCAAGAACAGTTATATCTTAAATTTATTTCAAGAGTAACGGAAAAAATGTCTCTCATGTAGAAGTTGTTTGCAGCATGTCACAATTCCCCAATTTTCTAATAACGTCTTCTTGAAAGTGTTCTACCTTCATTCCAGACGATTGATGTGACCAGTGTTTGGCGAAAACATTTAGCAAGTTTACGTACTGTTAATGCATTGCTTATCTCACCACATGGATCGCAAATATTAAAGTAACAAGGATCATTGAAAGAGAAGCTTAGAAGTCTTCAGGATTTTTAGCTTGATTGTTTCGAATAAGGACGGTAAAAACCACAACTGTCTTTTGTCAGGACTTCAAAACAAAACTTTAACATTTTACTGAGCTCGGACATCAATGCTTCATTATATTTACAACGTAGTTCTTTTCATGTTGAGCTATTGTGATTATATCTTCGATGCGGCATGGTATTGACTAGAAAAAAACTTTCATTTTTTAAGATGATAGACAAATGTCTACGGCTAGCTCGCTTTGCGGTTTCTAATCCATAATGCCTTTCATCGTCTTGCCTCTCTTTACCATATCTTCCCACTATGGTTGCTAGAATGGACCTTAACCTAAAAGCATGTATTGGAGTAAAAACTGTCACAACTGAGCAACTCTGGCAGCCTGAAAGTGAACTGATCCTGAAGTGTTTCCTTCAACCACAACCTGGTAGATCCGAAGGCGAGACTTTCTTTGTCTCTTCCTGAACTCACTTCTTAACCGTGAAATTCAAGCAGACATTCTCAGCCACTGTTTGGAAAAGCCAAATCCCCAGCTCCTTTTACAAAAATCACATTGTCTGTTTGAATCCCAAAGTAGATAAAGAAGAGAACCCCCTTTACGTTAGACTAAACACCTTATCCGATGGCTTTGTGTCATTCCAGACCTGGATTCAGCTTTTCCAGTCAAGCACGTAGCAAGTCTTAAGTTACCACATGACTCAAAAAGTCTTTCGCAACATAAAGGATTGCAATCCTCAAGGTTACAATTGGTCTGACTTTTGAACTTTGCTACCCGATAAGGATTTTGTTGGCAGTTTCTGGCTCCCCTCTTATCTTTTCAATAATGTGAGGACCACGTACTCTTAAATTGGAGTGATCTATGATATTGGTTGAAAGTAGAACTGGCTGTGAAATTATAAACTGAGTTGAACAACTGTTTGGGGTACTGGATACGCATTTATCAGATGTGTTCATTCACTAAAGAGAAAATAAATTACGGATTTATTGTTACAGTTATCATTTTTATTTTCTAGCTTTGCCGTAGAAGTGTTAAGAAAGTTACCGTGGCCATTAAGTTGTTGAAAACGATCCAGTGTGATAGAAATGAGTGAGAAAAATTCCAGAACAACATTTTATTAAGCTTTAATGCAAACCTCCTCCTGAAAGACTGCCTTTAGTACCACAAAGATATGTACCGCCTTCCCAGGTATTGTACGAACAAGAAAAGAACGGCAACTGGCAAGGCAAGAAGCAACGTTTGTAGATTCATCGTTGGAAGTTCTGAATGCTCCAACGTAGGTACAGCAGGCTACTCATGCGGTCTGAACATCGTTCAAAGTTTGTAGGAAGGTTACTTTTTGTTCCAAATCCTCCCTTAAAACCATCTCACCCTTGCTTAGCGCGGATTAACGTACTCCGGACACAAATATAAAAGTTGGAGATGATATAGCCAGCAATGGAGTTTGTCGCTGTTTTACAGTCAATTGTTGATATTGGAATGAAGAACAAGAAGGCTGTTGTTGTTCCAGGTTTTTAGCACCCGTTGATATGTTACTGCAACTTTGAGCGCCTTGCACATAAATAAGGACAGGGTAAACTAGGATAGTATGGGTACATTATTATACATTTTTGCTGTAATGGCGATCAAGTAGCTTGAGATAGTGGCAATTGCAGTTTAGATGTGAGAGAGACTTAAAACCCCTTCTGCCTAGTACACGTTCCCAATCGCCAATGATCGTGCTGTGATACTTAGGTTATGCAATTTCTGACCGACCATATATTTATGTCCACAACGACAAGGCAACCCGACTCACAAATGTTTTTGTGAACATGAACTTCCATGATGACAATAAATATGTTTTGTTGCGCAGCTATCTTCAATATTTAGATGTGCCGTACAAACTACGATTCTCTAACAACTACATTACAGCACACCCGGTGATAGCTTCATTGCACTGGTGGCCATATTAGCTTCCAAACCTTCACCAATAGACACCATGTTCTATGCAGTTTTTGATACATGTGACTTTACCATAAAAGGACTGCTACCAGGCCAATCAATCTTCACAAATACCGTTGAAAGTTTGAGAGTTTTGAAAATACGCTACATTGTTTGTATTGAATTTAAATGTTGAGATTGTAAGCTGCCTTGAGAATGCACACTTCTGTTATTGTTTATGCGGACACTTACAGAGAATACGTGAAATTTGATAAAGTTTTGTTGTATCTATTCATATTTTACTATTTAGAAGCTTAATTGAATGTAAATTGTTTTCCTATCCCACTGTTATTGTTAGATCACTAAAATCGTGAATCCAAAACAAAGGAATTTTCATGTAGCTCAACTGCTTCTCCTAACAGTTTAATAGCTGCGGGAGCATGTTAGCAACTTCGTATTTTCTGCAGAGACGTATCAACACGTATTCTCTTTAGCACGATTTTCTCGCTTATATATCAGTTTTCTTTAGCACGATTTTCCAGCAACACTCTTTATCGTCCACACATTGCAAAGCAATCAAGACGAAATCACTATGGTTACAAGGCGAAGGTGTTGAAACTAGACTCCGAATATCATGTGTTGGATTATCGAGTGACTTGACTCACTTTTGAAGGAGCCTGGGTTTAAATTCCTCTACTGTTAGTGCGATAATGAGGCTACCGCAGAAGTATATTTATTGCATGAACTATTGACAGGGTTGGATTCCAGCGATTGGGTAGTATTAAAAACGGCATTTAGGCACATGAACTGATTTTACTACACGAAATGGAAATAGATAGAGTAGGGTTTCAACTAACCTAGCAACAACGTTCTTATCGGCTTGTAGCAACGGCACTGAAAACAGAATCAACATTACTTCCATATTTTTTTTGTATCACCACACACAGCGAAGGATTTCCACATGAGGTCTGGTAGTTTTTTAGCTAACCATGGTAGGCATATTTCGACATGCTACAGCTTGTAGTCAGAGGAAGACAATGAGGACAATAGACTCCAGATACCTAATGATGACCTTTGACAGTCTTGCGCCGAATAGCCTACAAAATCTCATGAGCAGTGTTAGTGAACACAGTCTAGTCACATGCGTGTACTGTAGTTCACCCCCATAGTTTGAAGAGGTTAATGGTCAGTTAACCATTAACCGGCAACAGAAAGAGTTTATCACTTAACTTTATAGGCCATGGTGTAAAAGCATTCAATTATGCTTTGAAGGCTTTTTGGAATTTACAAGGTAGTTAGAAGTAGTAACATTATGGATTAAGTAAGAAGGTTGCTTAGTGTAAACTGCACACTTTTTAGTCAATTCCAAACTACCAACGACAGTTGAATATAGTTTTAGGTCAGTGAAATCAGAATATCTCCAACGATAGTATTCATGTCGCGCGATATCGCTGCCCTTCTGCCTGAGTGATTATAGATTTAACAAGTCCTTCATTTAAATCGATATGTAGTCGTTTAATTCTCTCCGCAGCATCCTGGGTGATTAAAGAAAACTATACGAACGGACTGTTTGATTTTGTACTTACTGACCAAAGCCAATTTATTTGTTATACTAATCAAATATTCTTGTTAAATGGTTGAAATGTAATACGCAGTTGGCTATTTCCTCAACCAAAAGAAGATCTTTGCAACCGCAATGGAGTCTAGTGAAACGAGATCCAGTATCATCTTCCAGGAAATTTAAGGTGAAAGACAAAATTCCGTATTTAGCTTACGAAAGCAAACACTAAGAATGTGTCGACGTGCAATTGAACATGTAACGAAGCGCAAGCGTAAAGATTTGTTGAATTAATTTTCCCAAGAAAATGAAGAAAAAGGCTAGATATGACTAAAACAGTTTGATTTGAGATGAACTCGGGAGTGAGAATAGTGGCGTTAATCCAGTCTCGATCTTCCAAGGGATTCTGGAGAGCAGAATCCTGTGTATTCCGACAGAAGAGTGGCGTTATCCAGCCTTGATCTTCCAAGGGGTTCTGCAAAACAGAATCCAGCGTGTTCCAACTAGAGAGTGGCGTAATCAGGTCTCGGTCTGCCAAGGGGGGGCTCTGAAGAACAGAATCCTGTGTCTTCCGACAGATAAGTAGTGTAATCCAGTCTCGCTCTTCCAAGGGGGGTCTGCAGAGCAGAATCCAGTGTCTTCGGACAGAAGAGTGGAGTAATCAGGTCTCGATTTTCGAGAGGGTTTTGTCACGTTTAGGCACCAAAAGTACTAATTTCGGCACAGATTAATCACTTCGTAATGAATTGCAAGCGGTTAATGCCTGATTTTATTGCAATACCGATTATTTCATGCATTAAAACCCCTTGTTTCTAAGATCAATTTGTAAAATAATTATCACAGGGCAATTTCAGAATAAGCACCAAATATACTGAGCTTTTTAAATTTTGCAGGTTGTTTATTTGCAGATGGAAGTAAATAAGTTCATTACATCTCTAGCTTATAAGATAAGAAAATAAGAACATGTTTAAATTGTAATAATGCCAAAAAAGTACAATGAAAAGTAAATGTGAATCAATACAAGCAAATTCATTAAGCATTTGATTTACATGGTATACTTTGGAAATATACGTGTAAATAAGAAAGGGAGCTGGCTAATATGAAGTGTTGCAATCCCTTCTTTTTAATAGGGCTTTGAAGGTGCAACGTCTTCAGAAAATATCGATATTATAGCAGTATGTTGTTGCATGTGCCACCCTTAATAGTTTTTGGCAACAAAATTTGCAGACGAGACCTCCTTTTAGGATAGAGAAGAGTTTATCTTCGCTTCGTTGTGCATAATTATGTTGTGAATTCATCCTCAGATAAGCCTAGTACTAAAATGAAGCCCAGTACAATCTGTCGAACTCATCATCATACACCACGTGCTTTAACGTCATCTACTCATATCGATGACTTAAGTATTTGACGTCAGGAAGTATAATGTCGTATGTAAGTACGAAGTAGCATTGAATTCTTAGTATATCAATCATCAACTGGCTTTGGCTAATATTAAGCACAATTTATTAGACGATAATTTTTTTTACTGAAACAGAATACATGCTTAGGATTTGTTTGAGCTGTTCCTACATCGCAACCTCAATATGACTGTAAGTGTTACTATGATTTAAAAAGAGGTTCAGATAAAAAGAGACCGCATCTTATATGCTTGGAAATGTTGCGAGGTAATAATAACAGCCAATGCTGAATTATGAAGCCTGTGATGCCTTGAACTATTTAAATCCAGTTCCTCTAACCAGATCTATCATTATGACTTTATGATTCCCTTTAAAGTTGTGTTTTTATAATTGCATCTACGAGGAAATACGTAACTTA
This sequence comes from Carybdea cf. marsupialis auct. non (Linnaeus, 1758), assembly GCA_010016065.2. NCBI lineage: Eukaryota > Metazoa > Cnidaria > Cubozoa > Carybdeida > Carybdeidae > Carybdea > Carybdea cf. marsupialis auct. non (Linnaeus, 1758). The sequence goes on from JAAAKL020000240.1 coordinate 15,415, forward strand.
TTCTAGAGTGGTTGAAACAAGTAAAATAGTAATGATAAACAAGTTTAATGGTTTACGTCGTGGGTGGACTAGTTCTGTATTACATGACAACTTTGCCCTGGAAAATTCGACACTATTTTTTCAACAATCTACAATATCGGCCTTACAAAGGAGAAATCGAAAAATGATTGGCTAGAAAGCGACTCAGAACGAATTGTAATGACATTATTCTTTCAAAAAACAGAGGTTTCTCTTAAATGAAGACAGTTTGGGGACCACTTTGATAGTTGTACGCATGAAGGAAGGAGTCTGATAAAAGCATATCTCGGCGTAATAGGGAGGAAGGTGTGAAGTGTCTCGTACTAACAGTCTTTCAAACACCATCAGAACCTCGCTAGTACAATCATCGCAATTGCTTCGTTGTATGTACTAGCACATCTTAGAAGAAGCAAATAATTCTTGAACACTTTTCAACAGCATTTGATTAGTGATCATTTGTACTTGTCACGTATTGCAAGCAGACTCTCTGCAGTTTAATGTCACCCCTGATTGTTTCTGAATGTGAGGTTAAGTTTTCTATGATTTTGATCACAAATTATCCATCAATCACACCCATTTACTAATGTAGAAACTTGAAGCTGGTAAGAACATAGGTTATCTACGTTAAAATAGCATCTAGAATGGAGTAGCAGGAGCAAGCAAGCAAGTAACGAATGATCAGTGAAAGTAAAACGAGAATTAAATATACGTCAACCTAAATATAGGCCCGATATTATCAAAGATACAACAACAACTTTATTCAGTTTGTTTGGATGACTAAGGATGGCAATTTACTAAAAAGAACGTACTCAAAATGGGGGGCTATGAAGAAAGCTTGTTTACTTATATAGGTTAAGTGTGTGATTGGGGTTTGTTTGCTAAAGATCAAGCAGGTTTTTGCCTACTGCCGCTTCTGTAAAACTTGACACTTGAAGAGTATTTTTTTGTTAGGAAGAGATACTTGAAAAGCTCTGATATTCACAGACTTGTGATTAAGTGATAAATACACCGACAAGCAAAAAGAATAATACACCAAAAAGGAAACAACATTTCAGAAAACGTTTCGTATATTACTTCCTTCATCATGTCTATTCGAAAATTACTATAAGCAGAAGCTCTTGCAGTGTAATGTATTGGTTGAAACGCAAACTGTAACATGGTACATTCCAACGAGGGTACGCCATTGTTGAGGACTAGCTGAAAAGAGCTGGGAACGAGCATATAACAAAGCGAGGTAGGAGTATGGCAATAATGCAGGTAGTCATACATTACATGCACAAGATGGCAGGTTGGTCATAGAACATTCGAAAAATATGATGATAATACAAGTTTGAATAAGATTATAAATCGATCAAGAACGAAAATGAAAGGACAGGTATGGGGAAAATATAAGGACATAATAAACAAAAAGATAATAAAAAATAGATATCTAAGAAATAAAGGCTAGAGATAAGGGTATCTAGAAGCTATTGAAGGATCTGGCGGCTAAGTACAGCAGCGATGAGATAGCTACCATCATTTAAATTGAAATTGCCCGTATTCCCAATAAACCCATGTCATTTTCTTGTTTTAGTAAGTGAGCGTTGTTCATGTCCCGTGGATGGTGAGTTTCGCTTCTATGAACAACAGCCTGTTCTTGCAGTGACAATTGAAATGAACAGGGGTTCTCGTCCAAAGGTTGGTTGATGCACGCTATCACCTGACTTTTCTAACAGGTCTATAGCATGTTTCCAAATTATCTGTGACGAACATTTACGAATTCATGCAAATTAGACTATAAAAGTGTCGCGAGGTTGTCAAGCACGAGGGTCTGATTTCAAAGAAGCGTTGACGTTATGTAGCTTTCAGGTTTTTACTACAAAAGGTAACATGAGAATTCAGTTCAAACGAGTTCGGTGCACGGTGGATTCCGTTGTGAAATTTAATGCATGGCCTTTCTATGATTCCAGGGCATTGTCATTAGTTTGCTGTCTGGTTTATAAGATAAGATTCTTTCGACAACAGTATTCACTGTCAATGAACCAATTCTTATTTGTTTTTGTGGCTTTCTTTGGGAATTGGTCAAAGGATGAGTAAAAGTGAAGAAATACAAAGAGAAGCACCGTATTTTGCTTCTTTACTTACAGAAGGGCCGCATCTTATCACTTCACGATAAATACGTTGTAGTTGTAGAAGGTATTCTGGATTTGGCAAGGCCACTTGGGATGTACAAATGCCGGACAAGATATCTCATGGGATTTATGATCCTTCAAAAGAATGAGGAGTGTTAAGTGCGTGACTTCTCTTGAGTTACGGAGTCAAGGAGTTTCGTCAAAACGAGGCTAGCAGCATTTTTTCACAGCTCTGTGTATTATTCTTCATACGTCAAAGTCAGATCAGGCAAGCGTTTTGCCCTGAAGATAACTTTGTTTGAAAGTATGATGGCTAGAAATCATCGATGTTACTGTTGTATTAAATTGTGCATCAACCTTGGAAATTTGCAGCCGTTCCGTAAAGATCCGAAACTTTTAAAACAATGGCTTTTGGCTGTTAGATGCCCCCATGGACAGCGTAGTTTGTGAGTCTCATTTTGAAGATAGTGATTAAAAAGAGGACACGTTCTAAGGTAAGGGGAAATTACTCCCTACAGTTTTGCGTAGCCTTTCTATGGTTAATTGGATAGCAGCATGATTAATTCCTAGCACTTAGTGATGAACTCTGCCCGAGTAATTACGTCGTTTACCATTTTAGATATCAGCTGAATGAATTTAATGGGTAAGTGGAGCTAAACTATTTCGTATGCCGCAGCGAGGCACTGTACAAAATAGACTTTTTGGGGTCCAAAAACCAGAATTGTCTGTACCAAAGCATAATAAATACTATAAATTTTTCTCGTTATTTTGTACCAAGTGCATGACTATATGCACTATATCATCGGTGCACTTGAAACTTGTGTTATTGCAGATGTCAGTGCCATTGTGTAAGTGTAAGGTACACTAAGAATAAAAACTCTTAACAAGTTCTGTTACGGTCGGCATATGAGACAGTGCCACTGCTTGCGCATATCGTACAAGAAGCTTCCTACGGAGGCTATGTATTTGACAATGTATGATACTTGAACGATATAGAGCAACATTTGCTATTTTAGATGTTTACTTTCCTTTCCATTTACAGGCACATTCTTTATTTTATTCTTCCAATCATAATTGGTACGACTATTATTATTCATTTCTTGATTGTGGCTACTCATTTTTTGTAGGTGAAGAGTACATTCCTGGTTGCCTGAAAAGAAATGACGTACCTTCTGCCCTTTCCTGGACCAAACCAAAACTAGAAGTGGTAATGGAAAGGACACACAGGGGCAGAGCGTACAAAACATGTGTTGTATACAAAAGGTGAAACTGGAGCATTTCCAGATGACGTTGTCTGCGTAACAGGCACTAAAGCAAACTATTAAATGACTAATGGAAGTTATTGGTCCTACCGTGTGTCTATGCAGATAGATCCAGAACCTCAAACTATTTCATCTACAAAGAAATAATGGATGACGGTGAAGCATGTTGCTACTGCACAGGATAGAAGATTAAAACAAGTTCTAGTATGCACTTAGTACTTCTGGACAAGTAGCAAAAATAACGAATGCTTAAAAGTTGAAAGACCCAAGGAGTTTACTTGCAGATTTTCATAAATCTTCATCTAAAGCTAATCTTCTTAAAACACAGATCTTCACTCAGATTTTTACTCAAAATTTGACACTTTGAAATTTTAACGTTTTAGGCCCCCCTCTGGATCCGCGCCTGTCTTTACTGATATCTTTTTCTTCTAAAACAAATCTTCGCGATCCTTCTTCTAAAGCAGATTGTCATTTTCACTAACCACTGCAGCGCTTTTTGGGAGTGTAACAGTGTTCTGGTTGATATTCACAGTCACTTGGAGGCATGTGAACTTCTGATTGAAGGTTGACATTTATCTTTCAAAACATGAATATTGTCATGTTTAATTGCATCTGCTTCAAAGATGTGTTTCTACTAGCATCATACCTCCACACGAGAAGAAGGAATGTATTCTTCATGCTCATGTTGTGCACAATCTGCCAGAAAATTATGACGTATCTGAGTCTATTACAGATTTAGCAAGTCTTGTTGGGGTTAATTGTTGAACTAAGTAATCTTTATGCTTTGCAAAAAGGTAGAAACTTTGCAACTGACGCTAAGGAGATCAAAGCATTTATTGGTATTAATTACATGATGCCAATAAACCAACTACCAACAATTCAAAGTTACTGGGAATCTGATCCATTTATTGGAAATGATGGAATAAGAAACGTTATGACAAGAAACAGATTGAAGGACATACTTCAGAATCTACATTTTGTGGGCAACAGGAGAGCCGATGACACAGACAGGGGCTATTAATCTCCCTGGAAAATCAAGTGCCAACGTATACAGATTCCACTTACACCATTTGCTCTTAAGAGCATATCATAGTATGACAACTGAGAAATGATATGTAGTACTTCTAATGTGTTAATGGGAGAATGTTTTCAGTTTGCTAAGAATGGCTTATGCAATTTCTGTATCTGGCGAGACCTTTTCCAATTTCTTGTCTTTCATCGTATATTTATTTAGATTTGACCCTGTGATCATGAACCTGTTTTATATTTGATAAAAATAACTGTTTTCCTTTATCCAGCACGATATTAGTTTAATTAGTGAACTATGTAATAGTTCGTATCATGGCATTTTATGGACTGTCAAACTTCCTTAACTTTATTAATACTGTCTTGTCCATCCAAATGATACTATGCTATACCATTTTACAGCCAATACCTTAAATTTCCATTTTATTGTCGAATTTTGGTAACTTTTAATAGAGGAGGCTGTATAAATGGTTTTGGGACTGATTCTAGATAGAATAAAAGGACTTTATCGTCGATTTACAAACCTTTACAGCGTTTGAGGCTGTGTTTTGCTTTTTTGGCACTTCCTTGCTCCAAAGTGTACTCGTACTTTGCTGTCTGGGTTTCTTATTTTAAGAGATATTCAAAGTTTTAGAGAGCGCATAATAATATCCCAACACTTATCACAGATAACCCTTAGCTCATAATCATGATACAGGTTAATGCACATGAATTTGAAGGTTTGTAATTTCGCAACTGTGATATCGTAGGTGTAAATGAATGACAATTTACAGTCAAATTTCTAACAAAGCTGTTAAGGCCTTTCATGTTCATATGCGTAGAAGGCATTTAATCAAAAATTGGTCTGGGAATCACATGCTCGTTCTCAGACTATAACATAATAATTCTTATTGAGAATCCCTGGTATAATTTCCCTGGTTTGTTAAACGCTTATCATCGGTTTTACATCTCTCTTCAGTCGGTAGCTGCCCCTTTGGAGTAAAGCCTAGAGTGCCATCCAGCGATGCACAAAGGTGCTTCCAATCTGTATCTGTTTTCATCCCCAGCGACGCCTTCACTTTGTTCTTTCTCTATTGCTCATTTTCCTGACATCTGCAAATCGATAATGTATGCCATTCAATTTTTCATCTTTGCGCAACATTTGGATAAAGTAATCTCGTTCTATGGCACACGAGAGATACAAAATGAAGAAACCTTTATGGGGAAAGGATTTTGTGTGTTGTTAGTAACTGGTGATACAATAATCACTACTGTCTACCTTGAGATTTTCACAATTTCATAAATAAACGATCTACCTACTGCAGTAAAAACCTCATCCCATACCCTCTCTTATCATCATTGGTTCCAGCTCCACCAGAGTCATGTCATCAGTCTGTAACCTTGGCCACCACCACAATTATTACCTTCCTTACCTCTATACAAAACACTGTTTATCAGAACAACTTTGAATGTGCCTGGTGAAAGCTATGAAATTGTCATGCTGGGAACCAGTATACCATCACAAGACGTCCATGGGACAGTTTTCACTGTTCATTGTCCAGTTTTTTTGCTAGAGTTTTAAATATTTGCCCTACTGTAGTTACATGTAGCTGTTAAATTTTTTTTTAATAAAAAGTGATCATTTAGATAAATATTTGTAAATTTTATTGTGTCATTAGCTAAACGTTTTACGTCGCAACCCTTCGTTTTCCTCTGGATCTTAAATCATGTGGCCATGTATCAAGGAAGCATAAAATGTTGAGAGGTAGACTTCAACGACTCTTGCTTCATTTTGATAAAGATGTTCTGTTTGTAAGGAATGTATCTGTAAGTCTTTGGATCAGGTAACGACATTTCTTGTTTATATGTACCTCAATGTGCACCAGATCCAGCTTTAAATTTTAAATTCCTGTTACAGGATTCTAATTTACGAGGAAAATAGAGTATAGCATGACATTCTTTAGCTTTTTTGCTGAAATAAAAGTCTCACTCAGAGTAAACATGGCTTTTATTTTTTATGCTAAAGGAGAGCTTAAAGCTTGAATATTTCAGAAAAGGCTACGTGCAGATGATGTGGTAGACCCGAATGGCCTCTTAAGCTAAGTCGTTCACAAAAAGGTAGTTTTTCGTCTCCTTAGGTCGACTTTGCGAAATACCTACAGGATAGAATTCTGTTTTCTAAAAATTTCTGGCCTTATTCGGAATACATTAAAACGGTCATCAAAAACGTGTTTTCATACTTAAAATGCCTTCAAATCAATTAATTTTTACGTAATGTTCTTCTATCTAACCTTTGATTGTAAACGTTGTTGGCTACACATTTTTATATATCCCTCCCTCTCCATATACTATTTGCCGCATTTACCTTAAGAGTGTTCTGTTTGCTTGTGTCTTGCCGTTCTTATCAGAAACTGTATCCGAAAAGGTCTTATCCACCTAGTAGCACACTTACACGCGATATCATCTGTGCATTCTTCAAGTAATAATGACCTGCGACATTAAATTTATTAATAGATCCACGAGTTGCAATTGATAGAATGCTGTGCATAGCGAATAACTGTCGAAGAACCGGACTATACACTGTGGTCCATAAAGAAAGGCTTGGCGAAAGTATTATCACAATTTGCCATTGTTTCGCACTCCGCAATGATGATAGTACTAGATTACCGTTTTGATATCAGGGTAAAGTTGGGCCAAGTATGGCGGGAAAGCCTGCAGAGCGTCTCATTGCTACAAAGGACCAATTTTTGTGGCTAGGTCAAAATACGGTTAATTCTTCAGGTCATTTATATTGTGTACATGCGTACGTAAAGAATACAATGACCATATGAGGTAATGAAAAGGACACTGTAGGACACAGGAAAAAAGACGTTCCTCTCAGTACGTAATTGGGTCATATCTCTAACCATATGGAGAGAATCTTTGAAGCTCCGGACTTTCTTTGATAGTGATAGCAACGACCCTTAAAAACGATCGCTTAGCTTGGATTTGACCTGTTTTAACCATTAATAATGTCACTCGTATTGACGCGTCGAATAGTCAATGGTACGGCAAAAGAGCAGCAAGTGAAGCGCTGCCGCATATGAGCCCAAAATATCGGGAAACTGTAAGCAAAAACAGATAGGATCATAAATCATGATAACCCAAAAGCATCAAGATCAACTTTTTAAGGACTAATTAAGAACTCACTTGCAGAAAAACCCGAGGTATCGCTCAATGGCGTGACCATGGAGGCATTGGGGGCATGTCCCTTCACTCCTCGGAAGAGCCAATCTCGTCATTCGTCCAAATCTTACCTAAATATGAAGCCAGTATATGAATCTTGTTATTATGACGTGGTTTGAAGGTGAAGTATCTAGTTTGCTCAATTTTGAAAAAAATGCCTCTTAAGGGTAATCTCCACTAGGCGGAAAATGTAGAGGTGGTCGACATTTTCCGGTATTCTACATGCGCAGTAGTAGTCATTGCGCAATTTCTAGCTACATCGCCTCAACAATTTGCGAGCGGAGAATAGTAGAAATCAGTTCTACTTTTCGCTGCTCGCCAAATTCCACTTCAACACCCAATCACTAGAAATGCATCATCTCTGCTTAGTAAAGATATCGATCAACAGAACTTAGCTTTTGAAGTGCTGAATACTCGGCAAATTTTTAAAGCCTTAAAATGGAAGCATATCATAAAGGCGAATATTGTTAACAGAAATGAGTGCCAAAAGCTAGTTGTATTTGGAATATTTGGTTTTACAAGGAAGCTTTTGACTGTGAAAGTGAAGCGTATTGTATCAGTGACACGAGTGAGAGTTTATGCTGAGTAAGAAGCGTGAAAGTTAAATCATGAAAGAAGTTGCCAACATAATTTGGCAAATATCTGATAACTGAAAGTGAGTTGTAAGTATACTGCACATTTGACTGACGTCATATTTACTTACAATTTGGGGAAACTTTTATTTTGAGGCTAAAATAATATAGCTCAACCCATGTTCAGTATTTCGCAGGACATGATCCCTGTTAGCGTGGCCAGTTTTGTTAAAAGCCCTTCATCATCATCATCATCATCATCATCATCATCATCATCATCATCATCATCATCATCATGATCATGATCATCAACGTTTATCGTCACTTTTCCATTCCGGCATGGGGTGGATGGGACCTTTACTAGTTAGGATTTTCCATAGATGAGAGTCTCGTCATGTTGGGCAACTGCACAGATGATATAACGAATATAACTGTATTTAACTGTCTTCTGAAGCCTAGCCAATATTGGATCTCACACTTTTCATATGCACCTGTTAAAAGTGCGAGTGCTGTGTCACTGCTCCTAGTGGCGATCAGATTAGAATTCCGCGCAAAAATGAAACCCGCCGTGATTATTTGCGCCAAATGGAGATCGGACTTTAGGCCTGGTCTATACGTCGAACTTTTCATGTGTAGAATGATATGCACTTTGCCTCGTTGTCGAATGACAGCTTTTTAGACAGAGGCTATTGTTCTAGTCGCAGTTAACTTTGATTTTCGGTTAGAACGAATAGATCGAAAGGTTTTAAGTTCAGTATTCCACAGCAGATCATCTCCTTTATTCCTTGTACACGACTTGAAGTGGCCAATACATGAGAGATTTGAACAATAGTAATTTTGTATTGTGATAGAACCGACGAGAGGATGCCATGAACGTACCCATCCTTCTTCACACTCATTTTAGTTACATTGCATGACTGGCCATTGCGTAAGCGTTTTCCCGTCCAAATGAAGTAGATTTTACTTACAATTTTAGTAGTTGTTATAAACAGAATTTGCCGATCTATTAAGTTGAATCAAGATTGTTTGTGGGATTATTTTCACTAAAAAATTACTATTTTTGATGAACTGATGCAAGTACCGTATAGCAAGTAGCTTTTTAAGCAGTTGTTTTGGTTTTTATTCTTTCAATCCACATCAGGTATGTACTAGTGCCACTACGGGAAGTGAAAGCTCAGCCGGGTTATCCAGTGGTTTTAGACCTCTAGGTGTAGGGGTTGAGTGGCTTTGTGCACAGTGTAGTGAATCACCGCAACATCTCTTCTCCACAATTGGATTTTGGTCGTTTCTCTCAAATTTTGTTATTTAAAAATGTATAAGAGGACGTTAAGAGGACATTGTGTTGGTTTTTTAAGCCAACCCGTTGTTTTGATTACTCCGTCTGATTTGCTACTGAAACTACGGCGGCCTTTTGCCTAACTGTTCACTATTAGCGATGTACTGCCCCTTCTAGACGTGCTCCTGCCCAAAGCTGGTAGATTTAGTACGTGTAAGTTTCCTATATCTTTGAAAGAAGTCGATCATTCTATAGGCTCTTGTCCAAATAGCAATTTACTGATGTTTCGACGTATGAAACGTCACAGAACATGCGAATTGTAAATTGTATTGCATTAAAATCAATCATGTCTTGCCGTCTGCAAGAAAAATGTCTCAAAGTGAACTAAATATTGAAAGTATTCCTTTATACAAATTTTGGGATTTTACGTTGTATTTCAAAGGCTGCAAAAAAGAAGACGTTTGTTCAAATTATAAATAAACCTGAATGCTGGTTCACATTTTTAACCACTCAAGTTTTGTCGTCTACTAAATATGACTTAGCTTCTGTTTGACATCAAAGACTTAATCTCATAATTGATTGTAACGGCATATTGATTCCCAGCGTTTCTTTAATTTCTTTGTTTTTCTTTCCAGACGCTCCGGGTTTGAGTGATCCACAATATATTGAAAACTTGCAAGAGAAATCACAATCAGCCCTTGACGATTACATCAGAAATCAATATCCAGGACAACCAAGTCGATTCGGCAAAATGTTACTGAGACTACCCTCACTCCGCACAATCAGCCCATCTGTCATTGAGCAGGTATTCTTTTCAAGGCTCGTAGGTACAACTCCAATTGAGACATTAATACGAGATATGCTTTTGTCTGGTACGACAACCAGCTGGCCTTCATATGTTGCCGCCAGGACCACTTAATATGATGTGTAGGTCCATAAATGAGGACGTAGATGCTTTCGACAGGCGATAGGCACCGAGTATGGTCGATCGAACGACGGTAGAGTACAACGTCGATCCAAGATCACGAGTTTATAGCCAAATTCCAGGTGTTCAAAACGCCTTAGACGAACAAAGTCTTTTTAAAAGATACATGTAGATGCAGCTTGGGGCTTCATTGCTACCGTATTCTCAAGAGAGGAGCTATTCTCCCGTCTCAAATGGGCGGCACCGCTGTTCTTGTTATGGTGGCAGCCGCAAGCAGCTGTTATGACGGCACTCACTATTGTTGTTATGACGCCGGTCTATCTTCGTTGTAATTGATAACAATTACTTCGTTCTGTTATGGCTGAAGGTAGTCCAAGAACTCTCCAGATGAACCCTAGTCTTCTACACAAGTAGCTCTAGGTTTTAGCAGGTACGCCCTACTCTCCGCTAAAGGCAGTTTTTTCACGCCTTCGTGTTATTTTTTCACTTTGTGAAGGCAGTTAGGTCAATCAGTAAAACGCTCTGCCTCTTTGAGCCCTAGTGCCTAAAACTGTAGCCTTCTTTGGGTGCCATTTGCATCACAGTTTCAATATTCATGTTTTAAAGTTTTATTGTGACATGGGAGCCCAGCCCAACAAAATTTCATAATTATGGTACCTTCAATAGGGGTACATAGTTCATCCAGGCCGCTTTTATTAGCCATCTGCGGAACAACAGAATTTAGCATCGTTCCCTAAAAAGTGTAGTGAAGAAGGTAGAAGATTTTACCAACGTGTAATGCTGTCAAAAGACTGCATTGATTGGTTTACGGGTTTCTATGCTGTTGGACTGATGCCTTGCTCAAACTCTTCTACAGAGGTCTTGAGCAAAAAATTAGCCCTATCTCACAAACCTTATGTGCCCCGTTACTACGTTGTGAACACAGGCTAGAAATTGCGACGATGACAAAAACAAAGGAGTCGTACGTTACCACGTATCTTCTACCCACAAAAAAGTGAGTTTGCAAGAGCGCCTATCGGACGCTAGCTAGAGCCCTCGAAATGCCATCATTTTTAGAACCCCTAAGAAATGTTTCTAGGACAGAATGACAATATAGACACATTAAATCTTTACCTAACTTAAAGTATGGCAGTCATTAAGGTTTGACATCCTTTACAGTTTTAGACAAAGAAGGGTTTAATAGTAGGCCGATTATATATTAAGGTAGCAGCTTGCCCTAACTTAATATGCAAACATCTTGTGTCGCAGTGATCAAACTGTCTCCCTCGTACTTTTTGTACACGTCCTTGGGAGCGCCAGAACGGGTATACTCAAAGCAATGTAAAGTTGGCCACAGATAGGAGAGGCATAAATGCAGTGGAAAAGATGCAGATATTTACTAAGCTTTGATTAGGTGGAACCAGGGTTCAGGTAAGCTGTACTGATTCATGGCACCAGATCAGGCACATTAAAAGCGGTGTGATTTAAACTTGCGCACTCTTGCTCTGTAGTGAAATTTTTGTTCTGATTATTATCAGAAGGGAAAGATTGTGATCGTAGAAACAGCCGTTAGTGGAGAGAAATTTTAATTGGGGGACTGGTTACGAGTGGAAGATTGGGTAAATCTCAAAGCGAGGACATTTGTGTCTGTTCAGTAATGTTTTCAGCCAGTTGTAGTTTATTTTTCGTTTCCTCAAAATGACGAGGAGAAACGTATGTTATTTGCAAAACGAAGTTCTCAAGCAGTAACTCTAATGTTCTTGTTTGTGTTATAATGTAAGAACAAGTCATCGTTATTCATCGTAAACTAGTGATATTGATCAAATCAATATACTCTGTAAGGTTCTATCATTATGTGAAACAGATGTCTAGAATTTTCGACGATTTGAAAATGCCTCTCTCTCTTTCTCCTACGCTTTAAGCTGGTAAACGCTTTTGATCATCTATTTTTTTGGCTTTTCAAGACATGGTGTAATTCCTGAAAGTAGATTTAAACCAGTATGGGCGACGAAACGTATGATACATAATGTTATTTTGACGGCATAGAACCTTTGTCAGAGAGTTTAAGAACAGGCGTATGATTCTGTAGCAAAGTACGTAGTTTGGGGTAGTGTTGTGGGACAAAATGTTGAAGGGGTTTGTGTAATGGGGCCTCAGAAAACTTCAGGGAAGGGTTTTTAGTTTCATGGTATATGAAGGTCAAATATGTTACGTAATATTGATAAAGTTCTTTACAGACAGTATTTGCAATGCACGTTTTCAAGCGTCGGTGAAGAAATGAAGTACGGAATTATAAACATTGGAAAGTGATTTGTAGGGGTATTTTGAGAAGACGTAGCGCCCATTGGATAATTGCAAATTGATCTTACCTATGCATTAGCAATTCTTTTGAAAATATGAGCCGTAGGCCTGCTATGGTAAGTCTGAATCGAACGTACATAAGAATTAGCGATAGTTTGACTTGTGGTGTTGGTGGATGCCCTCTTAGGATAAATCTCAATCGGACTACGCTAGCATTGGTAATACTTTGACAAGTATGCAAATTTTAATACGAGTCATGAAGTCAATCCTTGCCACACCCTTTGAATCCTTTTGAAGCTTGTGTAATAGGATGAAAACATCATGACCGACAAAACTACCTCTTAAGATGAAATAGGCTTTAGTTTCGTCGTCCATTTTTGTTACAAGTGAGTCAAGACTCGCAGATTTTAGATGTTGATCTTCAATTTATTATAATTTCCCTTTTTACAACTTGATCATTACTATCTTGTTTGTCTGTTAAAATTGTTGTCGTTATGCTTTATATAACGAGTAGTACAAAACCACTGAAGAAATGGAAGCCTTAAGCATACTTTATGCTTACTTGTATTAACGTAAGACACACATGCCGACTGGACGCACAAGCAATAGCAGTCCCCTATGTTTCACAGTTTGGCACTGAAGAAATGCAAACTTTGAAAGATGTTTCTGAATTTATAGCCATAGAAGATATAAAACTGAGGCATGAATATCAGTAGGCCCTTTTATACAAAGCATGCTCGTGTCAACGAGTAAACGTAGTTGAAGAATGATAGTAAGATCCAGGTCATTGGAGATTTTTATCACAGGAACAGTTTCTTTAATGCGTGCTATATCACTACGTCTGCCGGAAAACTATAAAACTTTTTGGAATGTTTGGTTTGGTGGAAGGGGAGCGACTGGTATGACGCCTTGCATTTAGTTTGGTGACTTCTATCGTTTAAAATATGATATGTGGGCAAGATTCTAAGTTATGCGAGAACTTTATTCTTGAACATTTTGGCACAGAAGCGCAAGGAATTATGAATACTATCAAACGTCAACACATTGCAGCTTACAATGCCTATTGTAGATATGTGGCCGCGAGGAAGTGAAAACAGAAGGGTTGTAACTAAGACTTGTGCCCAGGTAGCAGATGTCAAAACTAGTAGTCATTTAAGGTCCTGCTTAGAGCTTTTGGTGGTTATTGTTTAGTACGTTTGCCTAATTTGAAACATAAAAGCCAATAGGGCTATTGGTGATTGGTCATGGCATTGTGGTTGTTAAAATGCCTGTCTCTAATCAAAGCTATCAAGTTTGAGGTGTATTGTGCAGTAGGTAGAAAAAACTTTTGCCTTGAAACTCGTTTTAAAAACAGAGTCATTTTTTCTTGCCTAATTTTTACGGTCAATGGTCAAGGTAGACCGTTGACGGGATCGATTTACCCAAGCTTAGTTGTTTTATGTTCCGGTTTTAGGCTTTTATTGCTTAACGTAGTGTAAATCCTTGGCCAGTAGATTTATGTAGAATTATCATAAAGTTTGATGCCATGGCTTGTTCATTTGTCTTATTTTTGCGGAAGACTGTTTGCTAAAATTTTTAAACGAATATGTCAAAATAGGGATTCGAGTCACCTTGCGGTTGGGTCAAAATATTCTTGTAAATAGAGCAATTTAGAACATAGAAAAGGACAATGTCTATAGCATCGGATGTTCAGTTTAAATAGAGTATTGGTCAGAAAAAAGGCAGTCCATGTTTTCGTGTTTTGGCTCGTATCATTGACGTTCTATCCACAAATACTAGGGATTTGTAATGCTTACATGCTACTTTAGGCCCCCATGTACTACCGTCATGCTCGTCACACGTTACCCACGTGCTCGTCACACGTTACCCACGTTCTCGTCACATGTTACCCTTATTGCATATCACTCGCATTTTCATCTTGCTTTATACATTTTTGCTACACCACCTTTCGTAAAAAGTGTTTTAAAATTATCACATTTATACCAACGTTAAGAGAGCTCGCTACGTGAATCATACACGAAGTCTTTTGCGTGTAGCTCCTTTTAGGTGATGAATTGTGAAAATCCTGTGTACTTTGCCCCATTTTTATTGCCCCGTTTTGTGTAAAGACATGTTTGCTATTTTTAAGAAGGCCGCATAACATAACCTCAGGCATTTGTATTCCTGAAAGTACATCCGTGCATAGTCTACTAAGGTTGCCTCTACCGCGTATATTTTCTTTATTTGGTAGAAAGTGTGCATTCTCTCATGTACACTTCCGTATGCATATCCCGTTAATCATTTTTGCCTGTTAGAACGTATGCATCAATGACATATGCCTCCATATCTCATTCCCTCCGTTTACATAGCCCACCACTTGCAGGTACGTTTGACGAAGTTTGCAGTACCAAATTTAACAGCAACCTCATAATCGTATTTTTGACGAGGCTCTCCTAATAAATCACACCATGTGACTTACCTTAGAAATAGATTTAATCACTTTTGGTTTGTTAAACGTGTTTTATATTTTATTGTTTTCTTGTATGGTGAACGTAAGGAATATTTTCCCTCTCAACGTTTGAATCTGTTGCGTATTTGCTAAGATAGGTTTCATTGGCATACGCACAGAAGGATCCTAAACTTTGCAGACGCGTGATGCTTTGGATATCGTCAATTTTGTACCTTTAATACAATGCCAATGGCTATTAATGACAGACTGCTTACACCCTTTGGTATCACTTTGAAAATACTGCCATTAGACGTTTTATGTCTGCACACTTTGACCCGTTTTTGAGTATCTTTATCATCCATTGTTACAACAGAACTCCTGGTTGAATTAAGATCGCCTTGCGAAGTTATTGGTTATTAAGGATGAATTCAATCCCCCGAATGTCTTTTAACATACCCAACCTGTTAAAATTTTAGAAGTTTTTCGAATACCATCATATATTAGGCATGCTGTTTGGGCTCTGCTTTCCTGCAAGGCATCATTTATGCTTATAAGTCAACCCTTACTTCTGTTAAATGACGCAGACAGCATTTTACCTGTATAGATGATATTATTGGCCCCTCAATAAGGCTAACAATTTCAAAGACGGCTTAACAGCTTTTACGAATCTTATGATCTTCTTTCCGTTTTTAGCTTTGTTTTCTAAAGTTTGCTAAGTTTTCAGCCCATTATAAATTAGAATTTCTCCAGGCTCTTTTTTACACCCAATTAGATTGAAAATAGGTCAACGTCTCGCTTCTTAAACAACATCTTAGTACTTGAGAGCATCCTATGACACATCTTCCTTCATGTTACTACCGCATCAGGACGCCCGTACGCCATACGTAAGAAGTGCCACCGTTCATGTAAGCCGAGGCTCAGATTTGAAACGAGGTGACACTCAAGGCCGTGGTCCCAGATAGTTAATCACCCTAAAATCACTTTCACTTACACTCCACCACAGCGGTACTCATCCTTGCAGTATGGAAACACGCCAGTATGTCATGTAAGCTTGGGCTCATATTTGTGGATAGATGTCTGTATACTCCTGAGGCCGAGATAGCACCATGTTAAACGTAGGGCCTTGACAAAAGGAGTTTAATAGTTTTGTACTTCATGGTAAATATTTAGTAGAAACTTTGATAAAACTTTCGTATATGTCGTGTTAGCTATATTTGTACTGTGTACGTGTGAAGCGGTGAAATTTGTACTTTAACTGCGAGTATAACTCGCTTGTCTACAAGAAGTTAGGTTGAACGCACTGAAAGCGAAGCGGTAAATGCTTATCCTACCTCTTAAATTGCCCCTCTTGAAAGACTTCTCCGATGAACTTGTGAAAATAGCAAAATAGGTAGCAGTCCCAATTGTATGATCAATATGGTACAGTACTCTCTAATGTGTTTAAAATGTTGCGTAATTGTACACGTTACTCAGTTAGGATAGCCGAACCACTAGGCGGGCACCACAGAAGAGTAACGCAGCTTTGATAATTGGTACTGGACTGGGTGTTTCTGGCGTTTTGTAACAGAAATATCTCTTTTAAGGACTCTTTGCTTGCACTCATTAGCATCATTGTCTTGATAGTCCGCCTATTTCCTCGAAAGGTCCTACAAGTACAGTCTTTAAGATAACCATGAAATCAAATTTACCGTTCCGTTCTGTGACCCTCCGGCGGTTAAACGCCACTTTTGGAAAGCGTCGCCTATCGGCATAGACGCACTCCATTAAGAATTGTTTCCTGATGACCTGAACCCTGATACCAATACTCATCGTTCGCTCACTGATTTACCTGTTTCCCCGACAACTCTTAAGATTGTAGGCTTAAAAATAGCCGTGAAATCAAGTTTTCCTCTCTGTACCGTGACCTTCCGGCTGTTTAGCGCCACTTTTAGAAAGAGTCTCCCATCGGCTTTCAGTGCGTTAAATCTTGACGTTAGTACTATTTAGTGACTACAGAGTTAGATTATTTGGGGATAGCTGAAAGCGACTCTTGTTTCGTCAGCCTTCTCGGTTTATCGATCCTGACAATAACAAAGCTTGCGAAGCAATGTATCTAATACGTCTAGTCTATGCCTACCTTCCTCGAATATGAACCCAGATAATCAAGACTATATTTACTCAAACGCATACAAAAGATGTTGGTGTGAACCCTCACTAAACATAATATTATACATTTAAGTAAGTATAATCTGGACCATTATCGCAATATGTACGGGTGCTCGATAAGTAAATGCAGAGCAATATAGAGAAACACTACAGACAAAACACGGAAATTTGCAACTACGAGTCTCACGTTTTCACGATCATCAGACAAATTTGCCTTTCCATTTACAAAAATATGTGCAACAACCGTTATGCTACCCCTTGCAATTAAGGAATAGTAATCCTAAGTGGGAACCTCCCTATCTTTCTGTTATTCTAAGGCGTAGCAGCCAATTCAGTTGGGGAGGGAGGGCACGTAGCTTAATCTTCAAGTACGTTTAATGTCTTGAATACTTTGTTAGAAAGGTTTGCATGAAGACATTTGTAAACGCTGGGGCAGGGACGAATTTTACTATTAATCCCCCTCCCCCAGCTAAAGGAATAGATTTTAAAAATTCAAAGGAACCTAAGTTACAACAAGGACATGTTTAATAATTCTCCTCGGTTTTAGATTGACGATTTAACGGCTTCAAGTATTCTCAGATTCCTAAGAGATGTTTTTAATGCATTTTGAATTGAAAAGTGTTAGGTAATTGGCAACACTGAAATGCTACCGACTCTTCGACTGGAATTTTGCGATTCTCCAACTATTGAAAGTTAACGATTCGTTGGAATCGATACAACTCAACCATGATCCGTTCTTGGGAATTTTACCAAGAAATACGGCGATGCAAACTGCGAATCGATTTCGTAAAGATGAATCGGTTTTTTGACGACTAATAATTTTCTAATTGACTAATCGATATGGCTGATTGGAATCGGCTCTTCCTCAAACAATTTGCAATCGATTAATCGGATAGGTATGGATAGCCCTACTAAAGAGTTGATGCCAGGAAAGTTTGATTCAATTGCTTTGGGGACAGCATTGATATACGAATTCCCTAAACTTTTCACACTCTGCAGAAATTTGACTTATCCCGTTCAATTGTCATTTCGTGTTTAAGGTTTTTAAATTAATCGCCAGAAAGATTGAATGTTCGAAGTAAAAGAGTGACAGTTTGCACCTAGAGGCAATCGGCGTCGCGATCGAATTTATCCATTTATCATTCTTGAGGCGGAGGTTCTAACTGTATTCACTTAGTTAAACGTATGATCCGAGTGTGGTATGTTCTATTTCTTGCCTTACTACGTAAGAGGCGGCCAGAGGATTATAAATTCATACCATATGCGGAGGGAAAGTGTGGCGTCACGATTTCAAGAATGTTTGAATAATGGAAAAAATGCTCAATTTTCATGTTCCCCTATTAGTAAGAACGTCAATGTCCAAAATTGAGAGAGTTTCCCTTTCTCAACACCGAGATATCAGCCATCAAAGTTTTCAATCTCTCTAGCAAAACCTTATTATTTGATGCTGGTTCCTAACGTAAGGAACCAAGAAATGTCAACAGAGATTAATAAACATCAAATGCCTCTAGGCTAAGCACTGTATACAATACATGTCTGGTATTTGGTGACCCAGTCTATTCCAAGGTTGCCTTTAGATATCTGGAGGCAA
Organism: Carybdea cf. marsupialis auct. non (Linnaeus, 1758); assembly: GCA_010016065.2. Lineage (NCBI taxonomy): Eukaryota > Metazoa > Cnidaria > Cubozoa > Carybdeida > Carybdeidae > Carybdea > Carybdea cf. marsupialis auct. non (Linnaeus, 1758). The sequence continues at coordinate 34,253 of JAAAKL020000240.1, forward strand.
ATCTTACTATTTCTAAAACTTCTGATTTGTGACGTCATCACTTTCCCTCCGCATTGAAGTTTCTGGACTCCTATTCAAAAATATTGATTTGTGGTTTACGTTTTGCGGGAGACATATATCTTCCATTCTTTTGAAGCAAGCGCAGTATTCCTGTAATGCTTTTTGCTCCCATGATACCATCAAGACCGAGTTTGTTATCTACGACGAAAGCACGAGAACTCAGCTCCTTTAACTCGTTGGCAGCTGAATTGTTTTGATGCTCCTTCACTGATTTTGAGAGTGCCTTCTGAAAAAAGCATTTTTTAAAACTCATAATCGTCACAAAGTACCTAAACTATATACCAAAATAGAGCTAAGAAAGTTTTACAGCATTTTATGAAATCAGTTTGTCTGAAATATGATATGCCAATTTATGGTACTTAGGCAAAATTTGCATTTTTCCATTGTTCGAAGAAACTTTTTAGAAATTTTTTACTTTGAACTCCAAGATGAACCTGTAAATGACATAGGAGAGGCTAGAAATTTTCAGAAAATATTATATAAATATATAGAGAGAGCATTGTTGTGCTGAAAGGAGATTGTGCTTAACTAACATGGCTGCTAACTAGTACCCACTCTCCAAGACCATAAAATTCTCCCTTTTTTGAACCTAATGTGGTTACTTCACCTGAAGTTGTAATAGCCTTCAAGAGAATCCTTTAATCTCGCCCGTACTTTTCTCTCACCCGTACTTTTCTCTCGCCCGTACTTTTCTCTCACCCGTACTTTAATCTCGCCCGTACTTTTCTCTCGCCCGTACTTTTCTCTCGCCCGTACTTTTCTCTCGCCCGTACTTTACTCTCGCCCGTACTTTCCTCTCGCCCGTACTTTTCTCTTGCCCATATTTTTTTCTCGCCCGTACTTTCCTCTCGCCCGTACTTTAATCTCGCCCGTACTTTTCTCTCGCCCGTACTTTCCTCTCGCCCGTACTTTACTCTGGCTCTTGTTCTGATGATGATTAACACACAGACAAACATTAAGGTCTATGCACTGCTTTATACATTATGTCAGGATACATCAAACATTCACGTGTGTCTAAAATGTAAAATTTCAGTAAAATGAAAGGATACATGGAAATTTCGCACCCGCAAGAGTAGAGTTACGCAAAAATTTTCATTTCATATTCCTTTCGTATGATTATTTATTGTGCCAGGTTACTGTTAGCGATTAGCAAGAAGGGAAAATTCTAAGCAATAGGAGTTTTAATAGTTGATTAAAATAAATGAGGTTCCTTTAAAGAAATGAGAAAATTGAAATGGGTAATGACGAAGAAGAAGCAAGGTTACCTTATGCCTGTCGCATAGAGATATATGAATTTGAGTGTATGAGGTGATTGATTTCTTGTTAATTGGCCACGCAGGTCTATCGTTTTCCAAAGTTCAAATTTTCCAAAGGGTCAAAAATAATTTAAGAAAACTAACGCTCTTGATAATTTGCAAAAATTGAAAATTTATGAGATAAAGTCTACTCGAAATTTAAGGTTCACGAAATACTAGAAAGTCACTTTTGCTTCTAGTCATAAATCACTTTTCTCTTCATAAAATACCATCGAATAAGAAAATTAATGCACGCAAGGAGTAGAGACTGTCGAAAATACTGCAAATGGAGAAGTAACTCGGTCTGGGTCAGATATCAATTCCAGGATGTTTGGATTACCGGGACGGCTGCGTAGCGGATAAACCTATTGCCATAAAGGAAAGAAACTGGATTAAGATTTGAATATTTGAACATTAGCAACTAACAAAAGACGTACTTCAAGAGGGAGAGAAGGGGGAAGCTTTGGTACACATTTGTTGAAAAGGAGAACTTATATCAAGGAAAATTTCTATTGAACAGAACCTCTTACTCCGATCAACGTCAGGGCAAAATTTTTTCTTTGCTTCAATGAATTCATCAAAAGAAGGTTGCGGAACACACTGCAAGGCTTTAAAAAGAATTTGTTTCGTTACATTTTATGTATACTCCTTAGACTGGGAACTTATTTTTATCATTGGAGATAGTGCATTCTTACATACCCTAACATATAAAGTGGGATTAGATGTAGACCAGTGGATCTTGGCTCCTAGTGGGTGCAAGCAATTCTCAGGGGCACGTTAGTGAGCATAGAGCTGATAGTGGGGCAGGTATTGAGCAAAGGGAGCGAGTGCCAATTAAATAGGGCGTCTCACGCCAATCTAGCAGTTTCTTATAAAATAGACAGTTTTATCAGAAAATCCAAGTGTATTCATGGCACGTGGCACTTTGTCAATTGTGTATTTCGTTTCGGCTTTCGAGAAAATTTCCGAAGCCCTAAAAATATGGTAGGACGTAAATGGTTTAGAGTCATTTATTACTTCTTCTTCTTGTTTTCTTTCCTTTCTGTTGACCGTGTTCGATTAGGACGTTGGTGATTTCTATTTTTCATAAATTTTGCTCTTTCGCTTTCTTAATGTTTACATTACAGTTATTGAAATCAATTGGCTTAAACTAAGTGCATAGGTAAGTCTTGACAATGGGCTCCCATTTTTTCTGTCTTTACAGTTCTTAGCATATTTTTTATTCCTTCCTCTCTTTTCATACATCTTCATAATAGTAGCGTTCTCTTTTTACAAGACATAGTAACTTTCTTTCCCTTTTAACCCTTCATGAAACATTTTCATCTTGACATGGTCTTTGCAAGATATTTTTTGTAAGTTGTATAGGATCATATCTCTACAACGGTAAGGCCGTCAAACATTTACTGTCGTATGTTTATATTTATACTGTGTGACACTGAAATACTTTCCGTTTGTTCGTGATGCATATCTTTGAGTTTTTGACCTAGCACCTCAAAACCATCTCTTGACACTTCAGCCGGTTTCTTCATCTCAGCTTCTGACTTCCCATCTTATGCGATAATACTCCCTTCATAATAAATCTTTTTACTTGTTTGATCATGGAATCACCCATTTTTGATTCAAGCTTAGGTCAATCCTTTTGCTTGCTCTCGATCGTACACTTTTCCACTTTTGCGCACTATACTGACGTTCCCTTTCTGCCACTTTCTTAAACTACTTTGTCTAAGAGCTTCTTCGTTCATCTTTGTTTACTTAGCATCTTCTGAAGAATCTTTCTGACCGAGCGGATGAAAAGCTACCACTTCCCTCCGCAGTCAGGCACAAGAGAAAATACCTTTCTACCCTTCTAACTGCTTTTTTCGAAAGTGTTAGTTCTAAACAATTAGGATCTTATTTCTTAATAAAATATTTTTAACCTCATTGCAAATTGTTTTGAAGCCACATACCATCAGCGAGACACTGCTTATCCATGTCAATGCAAAAGTTCTGTTGACTCTGTTCCATAAAGTATACTTTCTACATAATTAAGCATCTAGCACCAGCCATGTCACCATAAGACATACTTTTCATAATATGGCGGGCCAACAGGTTTGTGCTATTCATTCCAATTTTTTGTAAATACTTTAGGAGATAATAACAAAGTTTTTAAACTATTAGCAGTGTACACTTATCATGTTGATTGTAAATACAACATGGTCCCTTTTTCGAGCTCTTTTAGTCAGTTTTTATTATTTAGGCCCCCAAAATGAGTTCCATAGTATCAAAAAAATAGTCATCGCCTACCTAGGAGAAATATTTGAGAAGTGCAACGTTTTGATTATGCAACTTAAATTTAGTGAAGGCAAAGGAGGCGATAATGTCCTTCATAACACAGCTGCATTTATTTCACGAACCCAGCTGCCATCTGCTTCCACCGTAAGTTTTATGACATTTTTGGCTCTAAGATAACATTGACTTTTCTTACGATGTGTTATTGATGTAGACCTTGCATACGAATGCAGTCTAGATTGGCATAGGGAGGCCTTCAATAGCCTCTGAGTATGTTGCTTTATGACTGGTTACACAGTCCCATTGTTTTAACCACGTGTTGTTAAAATTGTAGTTACTACAGGAAGTTGCTGCTCTAAGACCAAGGTCAGTAGCGAATAATTCTGGCACATCTAGGTTACTTTGAGAGAAGTGGATATCCATGTTAGATGAGGGCACAACTACTACAAAATCGACTGTATTTGAAGACATATTTATACGTATTTATAAAATACTATAAAAACAGAATTAAAAACAGTTGTAAAAATACATAGAACAAATAATAATTACAAATTCAGCTCTTACAAGCTTTCGGAAATTTTCTTTCCTCCTTCTAGCCTTCCTATTTTCAAAGTATTTATATAATTGGAGACCAGATCAGATCGTTAATTGAATAACTTCCTTTTGTCAGCAGTTAAAATTGCATAACTTTCTGCAATGCAGGAGTCACATTTACACCTGCCTCCACTGCACGGTTTAGCAAGTTTTACAATACTCCATCTTACATTGTCTTTAATGTTACGCTCTTTAAATACTAGAAGTATTTTGATAGCTGAGCCTCAAGGCTGTATTTTATATTGTAATAGTCCTTGTATTGTAAAATATTGTATTGACTTCATAATTGTATGGTAAGATAGATTATAGATGGCATCATTGAAAATTATTGAGTGTCACGAGATACGACGTGAAAACTAATATAATTGCAGTATTTCCATTTCTTGCCACTGCCTGGTAGAATATATAGTAGCATATAAGAAATATAACAATGATAACAACTGGTTTGAAGCTAGAAAACTTTTCTTCATCAGGCCACCCTACAATTGGTTGGAGAAGGCTGCATAAAACAATAAAAAGCTAATTAGAATTCTAAAAGCATGAAAATATTTGCAAGAACAATTGAATTCCAGGAACCCGGATTAAAAGGGGTGATGCTCATTTCACATATACTTTGCTAGAAATGGAAAAACTAGGCTCGGTCCTTGACCACCCAATAAAAACTCTTTGGAATTAAGGTGGAAAACGACCACAACAATGATTAACTCAAGTTAGCCAATCAATAATACGCGCGTTGGAAAGACCTAATTCAAACTACCTAACCTAAAAACTTCATTGCGGAACCTCATGCTCTATCAAACCCGTTAAATTTAAACACATAAAGCTTGTGTTGCCAAAATTTTTCCTTTTATGGATCCGAAATTTTAGTTTTCCTTCTATCAATGAGTGTAACTTGCAAGTCTTTCATGCCATTGTGGCCATTTCATGAAGAGTGCTCGAAAAGGTCACTCTAGCAGACCAGCTTATGTACACGCCAGACGTTTTCAAAAAAATTGAGAAACTGCGATTTGCAGTTATTGAGACACAATCTCAATGGTGTACTTCCAACATATTAAATTTTGCAATTTTTGCATCGGAGTTCATGTTCATGTATCACCCCTTTAGGAGTAAGACGCCCACATATAAGCTTGTAAATGCGTTTTTCATGTCTGTGAGAACATGTCTCTGTCTTACTGATGTATTTACATACATTTAAATTGCACTTCTTCCTAAAGGGAGCACATTCTAGTTGCCAACTTTGCATGCACTGATTTGTCTTTGGGCGACCTTACACGTTAACTCGTGATCATCTGGGTATTACAGACATCTCGCGTCTGATCTTTCCACCGAGAGTAGAAGTAGTTCAAAAAAGGATAATACTTGGTAACCTATAATGCTATAAGCTGACCGTAAGCACAATATTTTACCATATCTAAGAAGGTGCTTCCGGTCCCTAATTGATCTTTCTATTCTCTGCTTGTGGTATCGTTCATCTTTTACATGCAACAAAGTCCTTTTTCTCCATGTGTCACATCTAAAGTTTGTTCGCCGAGTGGATCATAGTAAGTGGAGTACCCAGGAATCTCTGAAGGTGTTCCATGCCAAGCGTGGAAAGCAAGAAGTATCACATCCTACTCAAAAAGTTTTGAATTTTCGCAAGTGCTAATAAATCCTGCTGACTCTATTTTCTGTCAAAAGTCCTCTCTTCCAAAAGTTATACTTGTTTTTAAAATCGCCGAGTATATTGCGTTTTCGTATAGCTGAGGCGATGCAAAGTCAGGTCTGAATAAGTCATTGATACCAAGAAACTATTTGTGTTGAGTTAATCCCAGATAATAGCACAGAGCTGCCCTCGAAAGCGTATCTCTCGTAAGCAGGAGAAAACCAGCTGGCTTTTTCGTCCAGCGATTCATCACAATGAGGTCATTATCACGAGTCATATTCAAAGTGAGGCGAAAGGCACATGGGCGATCCTCGCGCTTGGAAGTTTCTCGAAGATTATTAGATCTGACGGTAACAGCCCTGATTTCCAGCCAAAAATATTTCCCCACATAACGATCAGTTAGCGTGTTACTTCAGAACAAAAAGGAACCAAAATGATGCGAGCTCCAGTTTTGGTCCTCAGTAAGTACCTTGCTTAATTTTCTAAAAGCATATATGGTGTTGCTAGCATTTTTGCTGCCTTTTTATGAAGTGCCGTACCGGTACCACCGTAGATTCTAGTTTTGGTATTTTGTATGTTTACCAGGTACAGAATTGTTTGCTATTTTAAAAGGTGACTAGGCTTTTGCAACGAATTTAATACTTTTCTTCAGTGAAAACTTTTATAAAGAATAAACAGTGGTGGATGTTTTTGTGGTATTTAATCAAGCGTTTGTTAGTACCGGTACCGTTGGTCAAAAGAAACCAGGGCAAAAACGTGTGCATACCGTTATCGGTATGATCTAAGGAAGGACTGTATACCATCTGAGCGTTATCATGGGCTTCAATATTTTAAGAATATGGTGTGAGGAATGTAACTTCATGGATGCACTTTTTGGGAATCCATCACAGTCTATCATCTACAGATATACCTGAAAGGTCCCTGAAACAGTTAATAGAAGTAGGGGGACAGTAACCAGCTCTTGCAGGCCACAATTCCACAGGCATACATTTGCATTGTCTTGGCACACATTCTGGAGCAAGCTGGCACTCCAAATGCCAAAACAATTAAAAACAGTGTTGTACTGTAGATAAAGGTCACACTCAAACTCACAGGTCAGCTGTAAGCCGCACAATAATGAAAAACATGTTTTCTGCAGGCCTACAAGAGTGGACTAGAGATGAAGTGCTATAAATGTAAAAACAGAGTGCTTGTAAAGTGGATAATTGATGCCAGGAGGAGCAGGAAGCAAATGTTCAGTTTGTGTCAATTGACTTTGATAAAGAGATGTAGATTGCAGATAGATTAGTGCATACAAGATGATGATGTAGATGAGTACACGGTAAAGGACTTGCACACAGTTTTGAGACATAAAGCAACAGAATGAAAGAAGTACGCTTTTAACACTACCCTTTTGAGCACAAGAAATACAAGAAATAACAGTTACAGTGTGATTCCAGGTATATGTCAACCAGGAAGCTGAATTCTGAAGTACATAAAGGGATAATTTGGATTACATCATTTAATCAATATGCCATAGTGAGTTCAAAAAGTATTCATGCTTTAATACAGTCTTCCCTAAAAGTACTAGCACTCCTTTGGAGGAAGGACAATTTCTTTGCACATGTATAGGCATATTTTACCATTATTTACTCTTTTTCTATTTTATTAATGTCTTTAGCTTAAACATAACCCAGATTTGTAGTCTGGTTACATTGTGCATTACATGGCTTGAGTATGTAATAGCTAGATCCAATAATTATGTTTAGTGTGAAAACACAAAAAGCTTATTTTGTGTTGATAAGTGTACATTTTGTCACAATTTAGTAGAGAAAGTAACAAAATTTCTGGTACCCATGAAGAACATTTCCTGAATACAAGATACTGAAAATGTTAGGTTTGTATGTTGCATCATACTTTGTGACATAACATACTTTTGGTAATTGAAAATCCAAATTTGAGATGTTTTCCTCAGGTAAATAGAGAAATTGTTGAAAGAATATCTGAAGCACCAAAATTATCATAATAAACTGTAAGTAAATGGTGAAGATACTTGGATTAGCCTCTAAAGCCCCCTAACACTATGGTAGAAGCAACTCAATTGCACTGTCTAGATAGAGCTGAAATTTGGTCCAAATCCAGCAATTGGACAAGTAATGTGTAAAACTCCCTTTAATCAAGGAAATCTAAATGTTGCGAGAATATATGAAGTATTGGGGCCATTTTCAGACATGCCAACTTGATTTCTAGACAGCCGCAACACACATATATGAGCAGTTGATTATGTTCCAATAATTTGCAATAAAAATAAGTCCAAATTTTAAGAGAAAACAACTGTTTGCTCGAACTTTCTATAAGGTAGGAGATAAATATTTCACCTCAAGATGTTGCCATATATTATTCAATGAGGGAAGACATAGTAATTGTGCTTTTTAATGTTAATTTCTAGATTTTATTTGGTAAATTGATGGAGGTGTAATAAACAAATTTATTTAACATCACTGATCTACATTTTAGCAGTTCAGTAGCAAATGGTGACCACAATGAACAACTCCCAAAGTTGCTTTTTCCTTGGAAAATAACTGTGAATTTTGAAAAGATCTCAGTTAATTGAGTATCCATTCTGAAACACACTTTTCCAATTGCAAAGAGAAGTCAATGATCACATGTAGGTTATGTTAAAAGTAGACAAGTGTTAAGCCATCATTCAATGAGCATGTTTTGTACATAAAAAGAGTGAATTGTCAAGGTAAAAATGGTAGGAATTAGTTAGAGAAATACTGTGTGTCATTGATGCTAATGGAGGTCATGCAGATGTACATACATACCTGAAATATCCTGCACTGTTTACTATTAGCAAATAATTTTATTGTAAGTTTCTTACAAGATTCCATAGGAAAAGATCTAGCTGGATGGAATAGCTGGTCAACCATACAGAAAAATATGTCGTGGGGCTTTAAAACATTAAACAGTTTTGCAGGGTTTGCTTAGTTTAGCTTCATATGTTTTAGTCATTCTTAATGAGTCTTGATTACCATAAGTGCAATCAGTGCACAGTGGCCATGTAGCTATAGAAATATCCCCTAGTGCAAAGAAATTTACTCATTATTCAGTTATAGTGAAAGAAATTTATAGATGCATATGACATTGACGAAAATAGTCAGGTGTCAATGATTATAAAATTATGCATATTGCAGTTCTAGTACTGAGACTATTGATGTCACAATTCAAAGAAGTTGGTAAAAAATTAGGTTAGGGTGCTTATATTGAATGACAGTTAACGTCACACATAAAATGCTGCTGTGGTAATTATGAAGGACATCTAGTTAGGTGTTAGGTATATCTATTATGCAATTCTCTGTTTTATCTTGACATTTTGAACTGTGTCAATTTATAATGTGGCTAGGGGCTTGTACCTAGTGTTTGTATTAAAGGTTTGTAAGAGGTTGTTCTCCAGAATAGCTGCTAGGACTGTCAGTAGTCAAAGTTTCTGATTTGCCAGTTTTTTATGTTTTGTAAAATATCCTAATGAAGTCAGCTTCTTGAAATGGCCATCATATGATTCATAATATGTGATTATCCCAGGTTAAAAAGGATAGTAAATTATATATATAGAAGATGTCTTGTGCAAGTGCTTTTGATGTTAATTTTTTTGGTATGCCATCTTGTAATAGCAATTGTGGCAACATACGCAACATCTTTACATCAACTGGAGAATTAAAGCAATGCATTTATTGTAAATATTAGTAAACATAATCAGCATAATATGCTAGTATCATCGTCATCATCATGATCTAGCTGGTCTGGTGTTAAGTCAAATGTTGTTATATCATACATCCCAGTGGACAAATGTGGTTTATTGCTCCGGCCATTTGTAAAGCAATCACTCAGTAAAATATTTTAATTTTCTTGACTTTTTATACTAGCTGGGTAAAGGTTCTCATTTACCTTGCGTAAAAATATCACAAATTTATACGAGTTCAGTGGCTCTGTAAATTTTGCCCAAGTTGACCTTACATGTACAGCCATTGGCATTTGGCAGTGCTGTTGTAACTTACTAACTACCGTGGACAAAGACAATAGTGATGCCAAAAATTGCTGAGTATGTTCTCACAAGGTTCCTCATCTATTTGGGTGTGATGGAGTGCCCATAAATTGTTCATTTATGCAGCAAAAATCCATTTTTGAATGAGCAGGGAAATTTGTAAACATCTTAAATTGTTCCATGCAATGTCAAAATAGTTGCTGTACTTCACTTTTCCTGCAACAATGTTCCTAATTTTTTTAGGACAGCTCACATTGGTCACTATGGCTGGGCAATAGGCCATGCTCGAATTTGAGTATGCTACCAAAAAACAACAACCTTGGTATGGCTTGTGTTCTGGGCCCTCCATCAGTTTGCTGAGTCCAGTGCTAATCATTACAAATGTATTCAGGGCCATGCATTCTGACATAGTGTTTACTATGTGAATCCATGTGCAACATAATATCTGCGATATCAGTGTTGACAGCTTCATCAATATTTTGTGAGCACAGAAAGCTTGGCCATCCCTACATTTTTCATACTATGGTCATAGTACACTTCAGTTGAATGACAATGATAGAAAGGTACCCAGTTTAGGGTTTTGGTTCTCTTGAATAAAAAATATATTGCTGTTGTGTACTATCACATCAGGATCCTGCAATGGCAATTTATCTCCACTGCAGTTTTCAGTGGATTCCAAGGGCTACATGTATATATGATGGGAACTTCCTTTGATGCCACTACTCACACTTAAGATATTGTTTATATATTAGAATTTTTCTTCCACTTCATACTCATCATCCCTAAGGTTAACTTTATTTTTTGCTTGATTTAGTTCTGGTGAATTAAGACATTTACTACCTTTAAAATTTAGCATTTCCTTGAGTTTACCTTTCACTCCATTACAACCCTCTTGCACTTAATGAATGCAATAACTATGATAGATTGATGAAAGTTGGAAAAAACCCTCCAACACCCCTTTACATACCCTTTGCAGGTTACTTGATGTATGTAAATACTGTTTCTCTTTCCAATAATGCTAACGAAGACTTGTGTTTTGCTTATGCCAATTTGCAATTCTTGGTTTTTCATCACAGTTTTCCTAGGCATTTGCAGTTCCCTAAGGTTTCTAGGATGACAACAAGATCATCTGTATAAAGCAACTCTTAACAGAGATAGTTCTCCAGCTCTTTAAATAGTGTTTCAAGAATGAATATAAATCAGCTTGATACAATTTGGTGCATACTCACTATTGGGTTAATAATTTATGGAATTGGCCTATTGTATATATAAAGGGAAGGTACTTTAGAATTATGTAAGTATGTGTGTAAAGGTGTTTGTGAGCTTAAGATCATTAATATATATGTTTTATTTTGAGATGCTGGCAATACTTAGAAAGTGTTAATTGTGTAAACAGTAGTATCGTTCACTTAGGCCAAAATCACTCTCAATCTTGGCTATTTGAATACGGTAAATCTATGTTTTATACCAGTTGCATATCTAAGTCAAGATGAAGGAGATGGAAACAGAAAACAGTTAAATGTTCCAGCTACTTGAAAGCAACTGTTTTACCATTTTGATATTCATAGTGTTATAGTGTTACATAATAGATTATTTATGAGATTTATGTTTCCAAAATGGTAATTGTTTGTAGTGGAAAGAATTATCTTAATAATGGGTTATCAAGAAAACGAAACTTCATTTTGTGCATGAAAGTTTCTCTATATGTTATTGTTATTTAGCTGCCTTTGTAGTGATGATTAGGGCATATTTCAAATGGAGATGAGCAACAGACAACAACAATTGAGTTTTGAGAATGGAATAGTAAGAGTCAAAGTTACTTCTCAGGATTCTTACAGAGTGTTTCTTGTTGAGAAAAACAGCAAAGACTCCAGATCAAAAAATTCTGGATACCCTGACCTGTTCCTCTCCTATAGAATTCAAGTGAACTAGTATCTGAACATGTCTCTACCTTTACAGTAAAAGCTGCTGGTGGCACTGAGCCTCTTTATCCCTTAAGCTTGTATGATTATGTGCAATCATCAAACCCCTACTTTACTATGCATGGATTACTACTTCATATTATATCACATAAGAAAGTGTGCCTCAAGAGTCTTGTGGATGGTATTTTTTTTAATTTTAGGTACCTACAACACTTAAGATTAGTAATAGGACTTCATCTTCTTCTATTGGCAACTGTATGTATATTAAGACAGAGGTATATTTAATGTATATTTAGAGTTTCAGTTAATGTAAGGAACATCTGAGAATTTTATAGTTGAAGGTATGTGTTATAGATCTATGCTAGCATTTTTGGCAGCAAATAAATATGGTAAGATGTGACTTATCATGCATTGTAAATGGTACATATCTAGCAAAGCTGACTTAACAATTATTAAGACTTTGTATGCTAGATTAAGGAGCACACACATCAATAAACTTTAGATTGTATACATGTTTGAATACGAAGTTTCCGTTCTAAACAAGATCTGTTCACATATATTCCCTTTTGCTTTCCACAGATCAAGATACAAAGAGGGAGTCTGGTAGAAAAGTACAGCTCGGTAACATCACAGCTGCAAAGGTTTGTTTTAAATCATTTTGATGTCTCATGGGTTTTTATTGGTTTATCATGGTAGGCGTTATAAAACAAGACAGAACTTATTCTCAGATACTAATAAATGCAATATATTTTGCTATTAATACCAAACTTGAACCAATAGTTTTTCTCCTTAGGCTGGTGCATCTGTTTACTTGAATTGAAAGCTTGTTGTGCCAATGTTGGTATGGCTCACAAGTTACAGTGGAAAGAGGGGAATGTTAACATAGAAGCCAGGGAACTTTTAAGAAAAAGTATATTGTGTTTCAGTGGAATCCTTAAAATTGTGAATTCTTCCCATAATTTTAGGAGACATGGATAAGATTGACTAATAAGATACTGATTATTGAATAATTTTGATTTTTTTCTGATTTAATATCTTCTGTTTTCTGATTGAAACCTGTTTTGTGTAGTGTCTTTGTATACTTGAAGTGGCATACAAGTTGAAATGTATGTTTGCATTTATGTGATAGGCTGCAAGGTTGATATTGGATGGGTTTTTTATATCACCCTCAGTTTCTTTAGGAAATGTTACCACTTTTTCTAGCATGAATTTATAGCACAAACAATTTTGTAAGGTTAACCTGAAGCAATGTTTTAGATAGCCCTTTTCTTGGTTGATTGCTTATTTTTGGCCCTTAAACATTTTTCTTTACCTATGTGAAGCTAGTGTTCCAGTATGATGTAAAAGTCAAGCCATAGGATAAAGTAATCAATTCACTTAAAACATTTGTACAATTTTTTTTAAAAAAAATTCTAATCCTTATGTAATAATGACTTGTGTTTTATGGCAATATGAATCACCTAAGTATTTGTTACAACTTCTACCCTTTTGTGTCCATTTTGAAATTTCTGATGTTAAACCTTGTTGCTTCTGTGTGCCACTTATGCCCATAGTTTTATTCTTCCTTTGGTTCCCGTTGAGTCCCAAGGCCACACTTTATAACCTTGACTTTCTACAAATAGCAATACTTGATCTGTTTAACAGATATAATGTTCCATGGCAACACACTAATACCAGCCACCTACATATTACCTCAGAGTACAAATCCAACAAGATAAGGGGAATAATAGAGCCCAGTCAAAAGCCTTGCTATCAGTCCATCATTAATACAGACCACCGCTAGTGACTGTTCTACAAGTTCTGATGTTCAGTAGGCTCCTCTATCATATTTTGTTGTTTCAAAGTAAAGAATGCCCTTGGCATAATCAAAGAAACATGCATAGATACCGGTTCCAATCATATATACTTTTCTTTTATTTGTGTTAGATTGAGTAACAAGTCCCTGGTACATGGGCACTGCCCTAGCCCTTGCAAAGGGGAGTGCATGGTGTTAAAGCTGCATCATGATCATGATCATCATCATCATCATCATGATCATCTTCATCATCTTCATCATCATCATCATCATCATCATCATCATCGTTATCATCATCAGTAATAAGAGTGACATAAATAAGGATATGCACAATGTACATATTATACACAATACCAAAAATCTGTACAAATTTTCATTTAAAAGCAGCTGATTCTGATTTGCTTAATATACAGAGGAATGCTTCAATGGTAGCCCAAAGATAACAGCAACAATATTCATTATCAAGATTGATGATGCTGTGTGAATGGGCCATTTAAGGCTCTATACAGTAGGGTACTAATTTCATACCTTTGTGTAACATAAGTTCATTGGGCCTGTCTGTGTTTTAAAACATATTGATTTTGATGTAGCATGTGACAAAATTGAAGGCAACTTCTTGATTGCCTCGTGTTCTTACCCAGCCCTTTGCAAGGTATTCCATTTTGCTCCTGTAGACAAAGTCTTGTAATGATATGAAATTACTTCTCAATGCCTGCAATTTACTTTATACATTAATATCTTGTTGTAGTCTTAATACTAAGAAGCAGACCACTCTCACAGGTCAAAGCATGTTTTCCACATAATTGTTATGGTGCTGCATGGGCAGTCCTTGCCTAGCATTACTTCGTGTGGTGTTTGCACCTTTTTTTTCAATCGTCATGTATTTCTTGACACAAAAACTTGTCAGTGGCTGTGTCTATACCACACAGAATCTAGCTGTTACACTAATATCTTTAAAATCTTTTTAAAAATTGGTCTAATTTTCCCAAGATCACTCTTTAAAATTGTTTGTAAGCTCAACACATATAGAAGATAATAAGATTTTTCACATATTTTCAATTTCAATATTTATCATATCATTTCAGGTCGTTGCAGATGTCATCAGAACATGTCTTGGCCCAAGGGCAATGCTTAAGGTAGTTATTTACGGTCTTTTTTGTGTTTCAAAACCTTTCATAGAGTTGTTAATGGCATTTACCATATTGATATGTTACCAAACAAATGAACGAACAGACAGATAGGTTAGACACTTTGTATAGACAATGATCCCTTTGCAGACAACTAGAATTTCACATCTCAGACTCCTCATTAAGGTGAAACAGCACCCCATTGACTGAAGGTTATTCAACTAAATTATTTTAACCTTACCTTTCAGATGCTTATGGACCCAATGGGTGGCATTGTCATGACAAACGATGGTAATGCTATCTTGAGAGAAATACAAGTGCAGCATCCAGCAGCAAAAAGTATAATTGAGATCAGCAGGACACAGGATGAAGAAGTTGGGGATGGCACAACATCAGTTGTCATTTTGGGTATGTGAATGATTTTTTAGTTTCAATTTGATTTGTTTCTTTAACATTCATGTCATTTCCACCACTCATAGATGTTGTTGCTAAGAATATGCAGTAAATCTTCAATTAGTGGCAACTTTGGGCTCCTGGTTTTTGCCTCTTGACTTTAGGCTTCTGGCTTTTGCCTCCTGGCTTTCACTATGTAGAGGGAATTAGCCATAGTTATTGCAATGTGTTGTTTTTTATCAACTGTTCTACCTTAACTCACTAAAGGAATTATGCATTGCCATGTAATGTAGGGTAATAGTGAAGGGTTTAATGGGAGTCACCCAGATACCTTTTGTTGTTTAGTAAAGGGGAGGATGCTTGATTACTTTCAAAGAAGAGTAATGCAATAATATTACAGTAATGCAATGATAATAATATGGAGCGTGTGGCCGTGTGGTCTAAAAGCTTACTTTAAAAGCCACCAACCCAGGTTCGATTCCAGCTCTGGGAAGCTTTGACAACCTCTCTTTACCATAGTCACAGTGCCCACCCAGTCCATGTGAGGGAAATTGGGGAGACGGAAACTCAAGAAGCCGTCGGATGGATTGTACCTGTGTTTGGATAGCCCAGCCTTGTCACACTGTGTCACGCTGAACATGCTTGAAGAACA
>JAAAKL020000241.1:0-49763 GCA_010016065.2 Carybdea cf. marsupialis auct. non (Linnaeus, 1758)
CAAAATTGGCAAAGCAATTGCTTCTTAAATTTCTTCTGTGTCAAACAGACTACATATTTTACAGATACTTTCATGGTGTAAGTTTTACCTTACAATTGCAAAGTAGAATATTTTGTTCCCTACAAGCTATTGATACCTTGGAGACTTAATAGAGTAGGACATGTAGGGAACTCTCAGAAGAGAAATATGTTTGCCCCAAGGTGTTGACTAGGAAAATCAATTCAGGCTTGAGAATGTTTCTTTGTTATGTTACTTCTTTACCGTCACCATATCAGTGTTTACAAACAAGAAGAAGTGACATACCTACCTACCTACCTACCTACCTAAACTTATGGCAAAGGCATACAACTAGAGCATCAAATTATGGTTCATTTAGCATTCTAGGGGAAAGTAGATATAAAAAATATAGAATAATGAAGGCAAGTAAAGATTTTGACTTGACTTTCTCTTATGGTTCCCCTTCGTGCAGTGGGCATCCAGTTAATTATGGGTACTTGGCATACCAACTGCGCATGTGATATTTGTCCATCCGAATTGGCATCTTATTTAGACTGGTATGGTCCTAAACGTTTGATCTTCGATTTCCCATGCAAAGTAAAAGCATTGGATGAACGAACTTTCAAATATTACACGGTATGCATACTTCGTGGACTAAACTTATGTGACAATATCGGCGATAACTTGAAGAGAAAGATAACGCTTTAGAGTCATAAGAAAAGAATGACCTGACTTGGCCACCTATCACATACAATGTCTCGACCGACAATACTCAGAATTCCTATTTCACGACCTGTCAAGGGAACGTGAGAGCTGAGGGTGGCTTGTCCTACATTTTGTTTTTGTAAACAAATAAAAAGACTGCAGAACAGTGGTAAGTGGACAGCAGAAGTTCTCTATAAAAGTGAGAACGAGATTTAGAAGTCGCCTCGTCCTCGATTATTTATTGTGTTTGACTGAAAGCCCAGTTTGAGTGCTCCGTTAGTCATTTGTAGTTTGAGCACTGCCTGAGAAAATCCTTTCGAGAATTTCATAGCCAAAGTAATTCAGCACAAGTAAGATAATCCGTTTCATTAATGATGTTGATTGACTGGAGAAAGCTCCCTGCTCAAGGATTAGAGAATGTGTTGAAAACGGGCGTATCATGTTCATGTGTACTGATTTTCCCCTTTACTTTGCAGTGTAAGGGGCCGTCCCCTACTGGCTTGCTGTGCAACCGCCACGGGTAAATATTGATGTTTTTAGAAAACGTTTGTTACCGTTTGCTGTTTTCTAGATCTTTCTAAGATATGCAGGATACTCCAAGAGGCAAATGACCTTAAAATTTCGTAGCCCTACACTCTGAAAAAAAATACCGAAGAAAATTTACAAAAACTGCAGAAATTACAAAAATACCACACAATAAATAACAGAAGTATAATAAAATCACAAGAAAATGACAAAGATCATCAAAAAAGTCACAGCGATTTTAAAAAGATAAAAATATCTGATTTTTGAGCAATTTTAGAGTAATTTGCCCCTCGGGATACTCTAAGAACGGGTATGGGTATAAAAGGATTTACTTGATTGTTCATAGTGATTTTTTATCTTATATAAAACATGCGATGCATTTTACCGTATATTTTATCACCAAGCATCTTCTGTTGATGTAATTGTAATTGGTTGTTCCCCTCTTTCTAGGAGTCTTGAAAACTACTGTAAAAATAGAGAAAAACGTTTCAGGATCAGATTATAAAAGTATGACTTAACCATTTCGGTTATTTATTATCAAGGCGGAAAACGAAATATCAATATACATATAATAGCTAATCACAAGGTACGTAGATGGAACGCAGAGAAACAAATTATTTAACGAGCTTTTTGTGTAATTTGTCGCTTCCTTTAACAATTGCAAAGTAAGTACAATCATGAAACACGCTAAGTTAAGCACTCAACGTAAACAATAGGACACAATAACAAATTGTAGCAGACTTCGTAAAAGAGGGAGAGGGGAATTGAGCTTTGTCAACACATGTTAACGAGGAGAGTTTCGACATAAAACGACTCTTTAAGTGGAACCTCAAATTCAGAAGAAGCTGAGGCGAGAAAGGAAAAATTGGAGGCAGAGAAAGGGTGAGAGATATTCATGGCATGTAGACGTAGACAAGAAAACGGAGGGTAAGAAAGGGTTTTTCAGTAAAAGGTGAAGTTCGAAGTGTTCCAACAATAGACCAGCATTGACATACCTTCTAAAATAAATGGTAAAGCATAGGCCTACGTGAAAGTAGTCGTTTCTGTTGTGTTATACAGCTTTTTGTGTTGTTTATTTTGCAGTTCAGCCATTAAAGTTTCTAGTTTCAAGTCATGAGTCACAATTGAATACATATGATAACAGCTAGAGCCTGATAACAACTAAAGCCTGATTGTCGATACAAAGAAAGCGAGTGGTCATGCGTAAATAAAAGTAAACGAACATAATTACGATTTGAAATGTTATAGTTAGGAATGTGTTGAACATGGTGTCCTCTCCGGGTCTTATCCTAGAAGGCAGTTCATCGTAAGTCTTTGCTCCCGTGAAGTAAAAGGAATTTTGGGTGTTTTATTGAAGTGTTCCAACTCCTGATACCTAGAGAGTGCTCGTTTAGTGTAAAGTAATCAAGAAAGTTCTTACGTGTTTCCTTTTCTAAAACCTTTCTTAACATTCAACATGAGACCTTGTGTATCTCGCTTTGGGTTTTAGGAACAGACTCGACATCTCCTATCACATTAGTAGTAATTATGTTATTTTGAGAAAATAAATCTTTCTATTATTTATTGTCTCAGTTTTACAGATATAGACTTACGGTAGATCTATAAAGTTAAATTTAACTATTAACATCTCGAGTAGAAAGAATTCGAAACATTAAGCAGATTTGTAAACGTACGAGGAAAATATGTCTCTATTGCGACTAGAAAATGTAGGCCTATTCCGCACATTTGTAATGTGTACTCTACCGACTGACATAGGCAGTCTTAACTCGCGATGATAAGTTACTCTGTTCTCTGGTCAACACACTAGCTCCCATACCTCCTTTCGTGGCCATCGACAGACAAATCTACGCAATTTTGGAGGCCACCTCCATGCACCATGTGACTTGACAATGAAAGTTCTGCTATTCAACCTGGCAGTCACTCCAAAGCCCATTTTAAGTTGCGAAGTATCGTAAGATTGATGTAGGTCCTATCCTCTTCTCTTTGTATCAAAGAGCAGGGACCAATAAAGGCACTGTCCCCAGAAAATTTGCTAGACTGTTTTCAGACCGGTACAATGAGGCGACTGTACTCATCAAAGTATCAATAATACATAAACAGATAGAAGAGTACTAGCGTGATGCAAATTAAAACATACTCCTTCATTTGAAAGTTTCCGAAGTGACCTACTTGAAAGAACTCCTCATGCAAAGCCCAGTACCTTAAAAGCGTATTCAAACTTGAGGGTTCGATATCCTTTACACTCCCTTTCACATATAGTCATGGACTTTAAGTAACAGCTGTCTATCAGTCACCATCGCCTCTTCTCATGATCTCATTTAATGTTCTCGTATGATCTGTGAAGACATTGTATTCCTCTGTTGATCCTGAATAAATATGGAGGAAATCTCTTGTTCTTCAACATCCTGATGCCCCATTTTCCTTGACAACTTCGTTCTCAAATCAAGCCAATCACAAGACGGACAACGCTTTAATGACTTTTGGCCAATCAGCTTTGTCGTTTAGTACAGATTTTGCGCAGAGAAGGCGTTTGGCAACAACGTCATATGCTCACTCTGCGAAAGTTCAGTCATGTTGCACGCATGAACGCTGGGAAAACGGAGTTAATTTCAACACAACAACATATCGGTTATCGATCAATTTTTTGCAAGGGATGTCACCCCTTCGCTTTTTAAAGGGATACCTGAGGTAAGTTTATTATATCATGAATTGAAGTATAGGGTTTTTTTGGCAATTGAAGAAGTACATATTCCTTGTTGAGCGTTGTTGATTTACGGAGGCACACTCGTTCATAGAATGCCTTGTTAAACAAGAAAAACTACGGACAATTGTGGATATGTGATTTATACGTTGATAATGAAGAAGAGTTCTAATTTTGGTTGCATTCGATAGGAGGTATGATAGTGGTGTTCTTTCGCTGCCAGATTGTGTGGAGTATGCCTGCAGTCGACTGCTGTTGGAGGTCCTCTAGCGAGCGCTGACACACGAGCCATCATACAGACTGAACCAAGCCCGTTTTCAGCCAATCCGATTGGTTGATCAGGTCTTTATGTTTCCTTGTCTCAAGAGAGAGCCTATGGCGAGCTGACAGGAGAAGGGCTTAGACTTTACTTAGGTGGCATAAGTATAGATTAATCAGAGATTCTTACTGTGCCCTAATCAGAACAAAAGCAGTATGAATATCAGTATGATCAAGCCAGTGCAGAAAATCGTAACTCAGGTAAGTGCAGAAACTACTAGAATGGAACGAAAAGTTAACCAGGTCAGGGCCTACGGGTCGCGAGGACTAGGAGTGTATTAACATTTAAACATCTAACGATTGACAAAAACGGTTTGTCTTTCGACAATACAGCATACTTTCTCATCGGTGGTGCGATCTATATTTTGAAGTTAAGGTACAAAGTCAGAGACTTTAAATTCCCCAGACCATGAACTGGAAGTACGAGAGGCCCCCTAAGAAATGTCAGATCGATTTTTTCGCTAATAAATTTTGTAGTTATTAAAAATCTTGTTTGAAAATGATTGAATTTTAAACAAATTCATTTAAATGTGGCCCCTTTGTCACCCAATATTCTTGGGCTTTTGTTGAGAGGTACTAAACTGGAGGGGGTGAAGACTGCTTGGCCCCCTTTCAGGTTCACTCCCCTCGTTCAGGCAGCTTGAGATGCGCATTATTGCCTCACATTTTAGGATTTTGACCCCCTTGCAAACACCTGTCCCCCATTTCCCCCATGAGAAATTCTGCCATACCTTTCACCCATTAACTGTGCAGAGCCATAATTGTGGTTGTGTTCCTCTTGATAAATTAACATCTGATTATCACAGTTGCACATGGTTTAGGATACAGTGTAAGAGAAAAGTGACAAGAGCACACTTAGTCAAGCTTATTATTGTCTTAACTTTGGAAAGTATGTAGTAAAGATACATGATGAATATCATGGTACCCAGGGAAGAGACATCTTATGTAAATGGATTTCAATCAATTTGAAGGAACATTTCAGTTAATGGCTGTCAACACAGATAGCTCTCTGCTAAGAAAGCAGTTATGCTGATCTCCGAAGTATCAGTTCTTGTAGTAGCCTTCTATATTTCAGTGCTACTCTTTAGTGCTGCTTTGATGGTATGGCTGTCTATTTGGTAATGTACGTACCACAACCACATCAGTTTTCCATAGTTTGTTACATTTTGAGTTGGTGTTACATTGATGACATTTGCCCATTATCTCATTTATTCCTTTGCAAGCCCTTGCATAACCCTACATACACCTTAAAATTATATGTCAGTGCAACTGCCTGTTCAGTTTTGATAGGTGTAGTGTGATATTATGCTAAGTACTAGGTGAGGATTATGTGACCAGGGGTGTGTGGAGTTGTCCCACCCCTAGCTCACTGATCAATAAGTGTTTTTGTTCAAGGCAAAAATTCTTGCTTTATTTCAAGCAATCAAAATATGTCACAGCTTGCCATTAGTAAAATGATTATCCCTTAACGTCAAGGAAGCAGTAGTTTCTAAATCATCTTCTTGCGACCTAGCCATGAATTTGGTCATATTTCGGTTTTCCCCCTCCCCACAATAGAGGCCCAAGTTTAGAAGATTTCATTGCCCATTTACTATCAAGTATAATGTGAAATGTAGTATATTTTTGTCAGACATTTAAGAGGAGTACCGTATGTTATTTTGTTTTTTGTTGTGTTGTTATGTTGTTCCATTAGTGTGTAGCATTTGAAGACACTACTTTATGCAGAAACAATCACATTGTTGATTCTCCATGATTAGTATATCATGGCTATGTGGGACCCCTATTGTTTATAAATTGAATGTTTTGATTGCTTACCACTCAGTTTTTCTTCCAATATTCAGGTGCCTTTGTTTACAGTGCACCCTTTCATTGTATTAGATTACAGCTAGCCTCTTTTTAGTGTTTACTCATCCTCTCTAGTTGGGTGCTCTGTGGAAGTAAAGATGTCATGACAAAAATTTACTGTATGTGTAACTTGGAAATCCGATTTGACATAAATCTCCTCTTTTAGCTATTGCCTTTTAAAATTACCATGCATTTATTTTTAGACTTCTCAAAGATATTAGAAGTAATTTTGTTGAATTACTGGGCTGGTTTTAAAAGGCCACATAGCTCTACATGTATTTTAATTTTGCTTATGATTGACTGTTAATAAATTTTATTTTAGGTAGTATACTGAGGGTTGTTACAAACAATTATATTACTTCTGAAGACATGGTTAAAAGTGGTGTTGGAAGACCTAGCCATTATGCAATTCTACAGTTTATGTCCTTTACTCAGTAAGAGACCCTTACATCAGTATGACCAGTGAGACTGCCACAACAACCATTAGTCAAGATCAGTCAAGTAATGATTCACTTTCTGGCAATTTGTCACAGACAGCAAATTTGGAGTTTTTGAGCAGCACAATTCCACTTATTCCCGAGGAGGACTCATGTGTGGCAACACATTCAGATATGGAAGTAGAAATAGATGATGCAGGAAGCAAAGATGATGAGGTACACTCAGAAGAGGCATTAGGTGTTGAGGTAAGTCCCTTTGGTTCTAAGTGTGCACTGGATCTTGTTTTTCTACAAATCTTACCTCGACATATATAAAATGTAAGGAGCTTGACTTGACTTATACAAACACACAAAGGATTAAATAGAAGTGAAAGTCTCTTGGATTAAATTGAGCATAGAAGGAATAATATGTTGTTAAAAGATCAGCCAAGGCATCATCCTGTTGATTTGAATCCGTGTTGTGAATAGAGGAGTTTTTAAGATGGTTATTCTGATCATGAGTTGAGAACTAGGAGAGATGCTGTAGCATGTTTAAGATTTCTTGGATAGGTTTTGTAGTGCTGTATTAGGAAAGACAAGAGAAACCAGGATGTGATGACTTCATCATTTTATAATATATGCACAATTCTAGACCCTTAATCCCAAATAGATCTGATCCAATGTTTATTGCATGTAGGATCAAACCAATATAGGTTATGTTTTATCAAGTGTTCTGGATCTATAGGCAAAATCTCTTAATATATTTTGAAAACTTTTTTCTAAGCCACTGCCACCATTCTTGAGAAAACTGTTCCATTTTATGCTTATGAACTGGGCCATGCTGCTTTGTCAGTCTGATATATCAATCAAGCAGACTGTGGCTACTGTGGTTGTGTTAGGAGGATTCTGAAAGTTGAAACCAAATTGATTGAAACTGCTGAACTATTATTAAGGTATGCAGTCAATCCTTAAAGAAAGAGGCACAAAACCATTTAGTAAGTTGTAAAGCAAGGTCTTAGATTGATCAAATTCATGCTGAATATGTATCAGGATGTACAATCAGTAACTTAAAGCTGTCCCTTAGCTGTCATGATCTAGCAGATACCTTCAGTTCAAGAGGGGCAACGTTCAATTTCCAGAAGGGTCATTGGCAATGTCAGGAAGGGTATTCTGTCTTGAAAATACTCCATGCTGCCGTATTAAGTCCTATGCACATGGGCAACAGTCAAACTCCTTAATCTGGGAGAAAGGTTTCTTTAAATGGTAAATAGTCTTAACTAACCTTGTGCCCCATTAATGAAGTGCTTTGTTAACCTAGTGCTGCACAGAGAGTTATTAAAGATATCTGTTTATTCACTAATTGCATTGGTTCAGTTACACCAATACTAAGTCTTTTGTATAATGTGAACAAGAGCAAGATCCAGTTTGAGTATTATCTGTGTTGGAGAGAATAGTAGGATCAGCTGATCGACAGTTGGTCATTTCAACTCAGTAGTTCACTTGGTATCAAAATTCACTAGTCTTCTAAACAGTGCTTTCGATCTTCCCCAGTCTACAACATCACACTCCTGAAGTCCAAGAAGGAACATGTCACATTTCATGTCGACTTCTTCCTTATTCTTCTTCCCTTTGGGGGTGAGCACCAGGCACTTTTGTAGTGAATGTGTCAATCAAGGGCTCTCCCTTATCCAATCTCCTAACATGCCCGTACCATCAGTAGCCCTAGTTTACATCTCTGTGCTATCTCGAGACTGCTGAAATGATCTGTCAATCTGATTCCAGCCATGTACCAGAGGAACCTCATCACAGGTAATTAGCACCTGTTCCTGCCTCTTTGTGATACTCTACATCTCTGTTTCATAAAGAATGACTAACCTCAGGCAAGCAGCATATGTCGCTCCTCTACTCTTTAGTGGAATGTGCTTGTAGCGTAACAGGGATGAAATTACCCTCCATTTACTGCACATTGAAACCATCCTGCATTTTAGAGCTCTGTCAATTCCTCATGAACTGGCCAGGTTATGTTGAAGGTAGGAACAGTTTTTGACTTCTGCAATAATCTTCCCAATAATCACCACATCTTCATGTGGGACATTTCAAAGTGCTCTTGTGCAAGCTGTAAATTGGAAGTCTACTACCAAATTGATAGATCGCAGGCCTGAGCACCGCTTCTCTGTGTGACTCATTTCTGTCATGTCACACACAGTATAGAGTTGACTCCCCACTTCACAGGGATACCGTCACAACTCCACAAGGTCTGTCTTCCCACCACCTGTTACCATATACTTAGTCTTGCGAATGTTCACCTGCGAATGTCTTGCCATGTGCTCCTTCCAGCTTCAGAACGTCTCTTCATTCCTTTCTTACTAGTTGCTGTAAGGACAAGGTCATCTGCATATATAGTACCTCCCAGGAAGTGTCACCTCCACATTCCTTCTTCAATGCCTTCTCCATAACTAGGATGAAAAGCATGGGACTTGCTGCAGATTTCCTGATGGACTTCAGCATCTGTAGGATATTTTTCTGACTCCTGCTATTGGTACTCGAGATCTTCTGTTAAACTATAGCATCATCACTAGTCTCAGCAGCCTGTCAGGAACTCCCTGCCTTTGTAATGTGCACACAATAGCTTGCCTTGGTACCTAGCTGAATGCTATTTCCAAATCCACAAAGATCTGGTACAGTTTCTGCTTCTTTTCGAATCATTACATCTGGAGCATTGTTCTTATGAAGATAACAGGAGATCGTTGCAGGAACTGCCAGACCTGACTCTGATTTGGCTATTAACAATCTTCACTATATTTCTTTCTCACTGTACCGCCTCAAAGATCTTCATCCTGTGTTCTAGTAACCAAAGTTCTCTGTGCTTGCCAAAAGCCTGATATTCAACTTTTCATTTGCAAAGAGCTACATTGTTACTCAGGCTCCACTCCACAGGGCAAACTTCCTGATGCATTATACTCTGGAATATTCAGTGTAGCTCTTTTACTCTTATATCACCAGCCAACTTGAACATTTCATACTGAGGGACCAGCTGCCTTCCTGTTG
Source organism: Carybdea cf. marsupialis auct. non (Linnaeus, 1758) (assembly GCA_010016065.2). Lineage (NCBI taxonomy): Eukaryota > Metazoa > Cnidaria > Cubozoa > Carybdeida > Carybdeidae > Carybdea > Carybdea cf. marsupialis auct. non (Linnaeus, 1758). The sequence goes on from JAAAKL020000241.1 coordinate 9,556, forward strand.
TTCATCGGACCCTTCCTCACCTCTTCCACTGTAAAATCCCCAATTGGGCCCTCTGTCAGGTCAACATCTTGCAGCATGTTTGGGTTTTCTTCATTTAGGAGTATGTTAAAATACTCTCTCCATATCCTTCTAGCTATGTTTTCTTCACTTTTGTGTTCCCATTCAAGTCCCAAATGAAGTTCATGCCTTGGATGTCTGGCCTGTCTTTCTTAATCTGGGCTGCCATCCTGAATAGTTTGTTCCTTCCTTCTGGTGTACCAATGTTGGCACTCCACTCCTGCCATGCATCTCTCCTCACCACTCTTCTTATAGCAATCTGTCTGTTGTCCCTGTAAACTCTCCTCTTGTGCCTCTTCTCTGCCATGCTTTTTATGCCCTATTTTTCTCCTATATTGTCATCTTAACTATGTCACTCCACCACCAGGTCTCATGTTCTCCACCTCTTCATCCTGATGTTACACCACAGACTTCAGCCAGCCTTTTTTACTCCTTTACTCAAGGCAACCATGGTTCGATCACAACTTGTCACATTTTCTGCTATTCTCTCTTCGTACTGTCACCTGAGTTCTTCATTCCAAAGTTTCCACAATTTTATCTTCCTTTTCAAATAGATATTCTTGTGGACACACTGATTGGTCCATGCTAAGTAAAGTATGTCTTGCCTGGTATTACTGTGCAGTCTAGGGTCACTGTTTTGGTCATTCTCCTCCTCAACAACAGATCAATCTTTGACCACTTCAGTAGGTAATTTTCTTTTCTCTCTCCTTGTTAAAGTAGGTGTTAAAAATTATTAGTCCTTGACTCTGGCATATTCTTAGGACCATTTCACCATCATTGAAACATTTGATAAGCCAAAATATGCCCTTTCAAGGGTTATTTACCTGATTTCAAGCCTTCACTGACTCCTGGTGTATCATCACAGTGCAGTATAACAGTTGCTGATGCATATACTTGGTTTCATGTACCCTTGGCCAAAGTTGCATATAACATGTTGTGTGTTACCTAGTGTTTTGGTTTTTGGTAATATTTGTTAAGTAAGAAGATAATTTGCATCCGTCAACATGGACCAGGCACCAAATTCTTAAATTTTGTGCTGGCTAGTGTTTTCTGTGTTTTTTGCTAATTGGGGTAAGAAATGAATATTATATTTTAAATTATGAGCTGTTGTATATGATGAAAGCATTGTTAATGTGACAGCATTACTTTTGTGTGTAATAAAGGCAAGATCTCATAACGTAACATTTTTATGAGGATACCACCTCAAGTTCATGATTCTATATAAATTGATATGTGGAGTTTTATCCGAGAAATGATGTCCAGAGCATTAAAAGTTCAAAAGATCCTAAAACCTGAAAGTAATATTTTACTTGTTTATGTCAGTGATTTTTAAGTGGTTTTTATGCCAGCAGTGCAAACATATGAAGTAGAGATCATGATGTTTTCATATGCCTATAAGGTATTTTGGTCTTATTCAGTCATCTTCAAGGATGTTTATATTTTGATGAAGACAAATAGTTCTTAATGGAAAACAAGGAAGAGTCACACCCTGGAGGACATGGACCCAAGTTGTGGATAGTCTTTTTAAGGGCTCTGAAGGCTTAAATTGGAATGGTTGGGAGGTAACCATTAAGAAAGATGGCCAACAAGTTAAACAGATATATATTGATGATGGTAATGATGATTGTTGGTGATGGTACTGGAGATGATGCTGCTGATGAAGATGGTTGTGTTGGTGGTGGTGAAGATGATGTTCATTATCATGTTAATGATGCTAATGAAGTTGACTGTGATCATATTGATGATGGTGATGGTGGTGATAATAATGATGATGGCGGTGATGATGATGGTGGTGATAATAATGATGATGGTGGTGATGATGATGGCGATTTTGCATTTAATGGTGGCTATGATTATGATTACAGTGATGATGATGATGATGATGATTATGCTGCTTATATGTTAATGATTGTGCTGATAATCATAATGGTGACAATGAAGATATGGTGGTTGTGGTAGTGGTAGGGGTGGTAGTGAAGATGGTGGTGATGATGATGATCATAATGGTGAAAATGTTGTGATAAATGTTTACTATATTTAAACTATCTAACAATTCTACTTACATTTTAGGATGATAATACAAGGGATGGCCATAGACATATTGTGGATGGGCATGAAGTTTGGGAACTTATTCCACTTTGTGACTTTTGTCAAGGTCCCATACTACGTGGTATGAGGAGAAGTGTTGATGATGCAAAGAAATTTTGCTGCCCAAAATGTCTAGCTGGTTTTCTCAAGATAAAGGTATTTTTAATAGTAATCATGTTTGACGAATATTTCAGATTTTGTGACATTTAACCCTATTCTGCTTGTTTCACAACTGATTCTGCTTTAGTGGGGAGGGTGGTTGGAGCTTTCCCTATAGATCTAGTGGTACTGAAACTTGGCTTACTTTTGGAGCAATTATTTACTTCTAACATGGCGAAAACATTTAAATATCAGAGCTATAGCTTATTTTATTTTGGTACTTTTAATGTTTGCTCTTTGTTGTCGAAGGTACATATCTAGGAAAGTGAGAGAGATCTTTTTTAATTTGGAAATTTTTTTAACTTTGAAGCCTTTGTTAAATTGGCAGTTTGATCCCAAAATAGTCCATTTTTATTTTGCCCATTTTTTATGGATTTTGACCGCTTTAATAACAACAAGTTTTGAAGGCAAATTAAGAGCATATCTACAAAACCTTGAAACATCAAAACATAGGTATTTAATGTCAGGCATAATAAAAGTACAAGTAAAGAATTTTCAAGTCTTCAGCACTTGTATGTTTGTTTGTTTTGATTTTTAATGTGTCTCTTAAGGAAAACAGCTGCAATTTGTCATATAGCTCCACATTCTTCCACAGGAACCACACATGGTTTGATTAGTAGTTTTACTCAAGGTTAATGCAAGAAAGGATCTTGAGAAATCTTTAGAATGTATAGGCTTGTGCAGTTTGTGTTTAGACACATGGTACTGCTGTTGGTAGTGATGGAATATCATCCATTCCAGTTCTTTCATGATATCCATTACTTTTACTATGATGCCTAAATTTGACAAAGTTTAGAAACAAATATGGAAAAGAACTTGTAGACATTTTCAAGCTGAACGTGTATTGGTCAATGATGCATAAGAAAGTGGTATACACAATTTATCAAAGTTTATGGGTTTAGATCACTGGTTTCTAAGGAATACTGGATCAAGCATCTTCTATCCCAAAGCAAGGTCAGTCATTAGACATCTCTTTAGTGCCCATCAAGCAAAGCTAGATCAGTGGCTTAGATGTGTAATGATTATGGATCTGTGATAAGTTTTACATGGGAGCAATTTTGTTTACTGTGTTAGGGACAAGGGATCAAGAGCAAGCAAAAAGGACATGTTTTTAGCAAAGGTAAAGTCAGAACTGCATAATTCCACTGTCATATCTTCTTTTGTTTTTCATTGAGAAGAGTATGGGTAGTATGTTTGTGTACATGAGTCATATTTGTTCCTTCACAGCATCTCAAGAAGATTTCTCCCATTTAATGCATCTTGTTTTGGACACATCCTTTGCAACATTATCTTCAGAAAGAGCTAATTTTTCTCCCCCTTCATAAGTCGTCCATGCATCCTCAACCCCACCCACTGCCTTGCTGTTGAGCACATCTAGTCTTGAACCTTCAGACTTGCTTCAAACTGTTATACTTTGAAAAGTGTAATTCAAAGTTTACTATTGTTGTGACATTTGTGACAGAAAGGTTGATTTAACAACAGTTTTAACGGGAAGTGTGGGTAGGCATTTACATGCCTGTAAAGCATTCTCACACCTGTACTTGATGCCATTCCTGCTCCGATTATTCTACTTGACACGTGAAATAACTTATGGCATATGTGTTGTACTGATTGATTGTGAGTCAAATGGTTATGCAGACCTTATTGACATATCCATCACCTATCCTTCATCTTCGTGTTAATTTTTATTGAAGATAACAGGTTTCCTATGGGTTTTTTTGGGTTTTTTAATCTGTTGATCAAGTGAACCAGTTGTCATGTAACTCTGAAAATGGCCCACGTCACCTTCTGCTGGAGGAAATGAAAGCCCAGGTATAGGGTTTTGATAGCAATGAAATGTGGATGTCTACTTCGAGTTACAACAGATTTAAGACACTGACCACATAACACCAGATTGGTCTTAAAACTTACAGTTTCAGTTTCAATCAATGTGAAATGAGTAGGCAGCCTTGTTTTGAAAATAATGTGCTTTAATTCTTCCTGTTTTTCAGATTAAGCTGATGTTTAAATAAACATCTTTGATAACTTGTTGTACTCCGAAACTGAGATTCGTATTGAAAATACGACAATAGAGGCTTTAGTTCCTGTTGATAATAGTGCTATTCTTGCCAGCTTTCTTATTTGTTTTGCTTTGAATACTGTGAAAGTGGTAGGGAGATGTCAAAGTTGGTAGCATCAGTAGCATCACCCACTATTGGACTGACAATATTTTCTCATCACTTTACATTTTAGATGGCAATAGTGAAGGACCTTCAGATTTTAATTGGGAGGAGTACAGGGAAATCATTGAGCATAAAGCAGCACCAAGTGGCTGCTTCAAAAGGGTAAATATTCATAGTATAAGAAGTGCTGTACATTTAATGAATTTGCCACAGTGATGTAAAGACCAGATAAATGTTAGGAAGGGGTGCAACACCAGAGAGGTTTGATGGAAATGATTTCACTGGAATCTGCACAGAAAATACTACAGGAACAAGGAAGCAAAATAATAATAGGGACTACGCCCTGCCCCCCTCTCCAGTCATTACATCGTTCTTTTGGGGGAGGTTCAGATACCAATGGCAAAAATGCTACAATAGATAATAAAGGTGTTTACAAAGTAGGGGCATCGTAAGAAGGCGGATTTTCTTTTCAGGATTGTGATTCTAGTGCACCCATGCAGAACAGAAAGCATTACTGTAGTTGTTGCCTTCCTCAAATCCCATTGTATTTACTCCAAACCCGTAAGATGAGTCAATGATTCGTTGTTGGCAAAATAATGGACAGCAGTAACATAAATTTTAGTTAGCAAAGGAATTATATGGCACGTAGTCTCTTTCGGCTGTTGGAAAACGTAATGACAAGCAGTAAAGTTTGCATCAGTAAAACTTTGATTGCAGTCAATGTGTGTTTCTTTAATTTAGGTTCATCTCTGTCGGCTGAGTGAGCAATAATGCCTGCTCAAAACTGTACCCAAAGTCACATTATAATTTATCTGGTGGATGCAAAAACAGACGTGAAAATTTTGATGTATCTTGAAACATTGTTCTCACTTGTATAAAGAAAGTAATCTGAAGAATTGGATTTTGACATTGTTGTCTGGTAGATAATGAAATAAGCCAGAAAAATTAGTTGTTAACATTCCTTCCCACTGCAACTAAAAACCGGGTACACTTGACACGTTGTTTGTTTTTTATTTGAAAGTTTGTGTTTGAACTCACGTTATATTCTTCCTGTAATTTAGCATTAAATTGTATCACGAGGTGAACCATTGTCTCTTTTTATTCCTATCAGCTTACAAAGGACGTGAAAGGACTAAAAGCAGGAATGAAACTGGAAGCTCTTGACAAAAATAACCCATGTAATTACTGTGTAGCGACAGTGATTAGTGTTGTTGGGCATAGGGTGCAAATATGCTATGATGGATTTGGATACAATGAAGGTCAGGATTTTTGGTGTAATTTTCAAGCGGAAGAATTATTTCCGATTGGTTGGTGTGCTGGAAATGGATACCCCCTGCAGCCGCCGACAGGTTGGTACAGACGTTGCCAAATATTCGAGTCCGAAGTCTTTCCTTAGTCAGTCTAATAGCAAATATCTTAAGTGGGCCGGCTCTTTAAGTTCGTATTTCATTTTGATGTGTCATTTTAATACGTGAAAGGGTTATTTTGACGGTAGAATATCGATATATTAAGGGTACTTCACGGCGTATGACGTCTTTCCAACAGCCATTCGTTGATTACTCCTACGCATCTTACATTTTTTTACGAATAAACAGGATTTAGATGTACACCTGATCATGATTATCAGTATTCAGATTAGGCGTAGACCGCAGACTGTAATCATCTGATGTTATTGCGGTAGTGGATTTTGTCTTATTCATATGAAATTGTTTGAGCAGCGTACTCTTATCTTGTGTACATGGACAGCGTTTCCCAAACGACTATGGTCAAATTTAGAAATTCTGGACCATTCACATTTATGGAAAGCAACTGTGAAAAGGGTGCCCGCAATCTGGTATTCCGAGCCGTGCCGTGGTCCGCAAGGCATAATTCGGGCGTCGGGGGAATAAGTAGTGTGACTGTACTCATCTCAAGTGTATATATTTCGTTTTACAAGAAAGAGTAGATAAATTCTCCATGTTTGTACTCTGGGTTGTTATTACTAAGTTTTAGGGGAAGCACTATTCCAAGTGACTTATAATTTGATAACTCAACGATCAGCTTACGTTTGAAGTAGTATATGCAAAGAATAAAAGTATTCAAAGTAGCAATGGACAAAACGAAACACTTTTCTTTCGGCTATTGGTATTTGTATAGTAAGATTTATGTGACAGGGAGCTTTGGTACAGGGTAGGCTAATCAATGACTAGTCTCTGAAATACGGATGTTTAGGAACGTAAGAAATGGATTGATTACCCATTGATAGAGATGTGTTGTTGTTTTCTGTCAAAAGCCAGTGCTTATTTGACTAATTAATGCTGTCCTGTAACTAGTTTTTGAAGGGAATCGCAAGTTTCGATTACTCATTTGATATATCCTTGTTGTTGTTTTTTAGGAATTTCAAGTAGCTTAGAGGACTGGAAGACGTTTCTTACAACAACATTAACAGGCGCGCTGGCTGCACCTATTGAGTTGTTTAGAGAGGTACTATCTTATGTTATGTCGTCGATCCAGTTTCTTAAACAAAATGCCTTTGTTAATTGTAAATATTAGACCCACTACATTTCTGTTCTTTCTGTCTAGTCCCCAGCCCTATCTGTGGCCAGCCGTCACTGTCTTTCCCGAAGCGGCCGCAGAAAGACATATCATTCTCCTGACCCGCCGCTGTCGTGGAACTAGAGTGCCCGTCCTAGGAAGACGGTCTGTTTCTAAAGCATGACCATTTTTGAAACCTTTTCATATTCTGAGAGCCACGCTATACTCAACTTAACCTAGGGCATTTGATGACTCTTTATTTGTTGTACTTTGTTTTATCTTCAGTTACGTCAATAGCTGTTCGGGAACAATGAACATTTTGCAGTTATATAATAAACTAAGAAGGCTGAAAACTGTATTTCTTTTGTCGTCCTGTCGTTATTGCAACATATGTAGGGCGCATTATACGTAAATTGACGTCGCCAGGCAGGTACATTATGGATGATACCGACATTGTTGAGTGGCAGACCCACCCTTTGGCAGACCCTCCGATAAAGTGGTACGATACAGCGCTGTTGCACTTGCTGGGGGTTGTATTTTATTGGAGCGTGACCAATTTGTTGTCATGAGCGTGAGAATACGAAATTAGGGAAATTTTCTGAAATTTGTCGGATAGTATTTGGATAGTGGACTGTCAGGTGGCTATCACTGCTTTTTTACCATTTTTCGAGGGTAGCTTCAACGTCGTGCCTGTTGTACATCACGGGCCTTTGATTGAAAGACTGTCATAACTTCTGTTTTTATGACATTTACAGTGCTGCCATTTGGTTTGTTTAGGAATTTTGCCAAAAATGCTCCTGCAAACCCTGTAATGTTCCCAAAATACCTTCTTTAAAATAGAAGTCATCCTAATGTAGTTCATTTTAGTTTTTATACTGTATTTAACTGTTCATGTGATGGTATTTTGTTCAAATAGTAAGATAGCTCATTAACTAAGATCAATAGCCATAACTAGATTCCAGCAAGTCCAGCTCTGCTCCTTACTCAACCTATATTTTTATTGGATTACCATGTAGTGTTATTCTGTGTAACTGTTATTCTTCTTGATTTTATCTTTCAATAGTCGGAACAGAGAATGCAGTTGCGAGTTCATAGTTTCCAAGCAGGAATGAAAGTCGAATGTATTCATCCAAAGAAGCCGGATGTCATTTGCCCTGCAACAGTAACAAAAAGCTTAGGGCCATATTTATACCAAGTGTCCACTATATCAAGGGACGCGCATCAAGATCCCCCTACTGCTCACTTCTTTGGGCACAGCGATACACAAGGTGTATTCCAAGCAGGATGGGCATCCAAACACGGTTTAAAAACGTGGTCGCCCATTGCAAAACGTAAGTAGCACTTTTTGTTTTCATTCTTAAATCTATTTTTACAAAACTTGACAAATTAACTGTAATTTGTGTAAAAACTGAGCGTAATTTATGTCACGGTACAGCCGTAATATGGCTATATGCGAAAATAGTTGGAAACTAGCCAGTAGATATAATTGTGGGTGAAATTGAGTCGACTCCAAGTTAAAGTCACAGATCAGCATCAATCGTAGAAACCAAGTTTACTTTAATTCAAATCGCAAAGCTAACGCCAGTTGTTTTTATCCTGTTTTTCATTGGCGCAAAATACCCATTTTAATCAGTGATCAGACAATAACCAATTTTCTACAACCTCCATCATAAAAGCACGTTTTGGCTGTGAACTTGGTTTTCCAGGATTATGCAAATCGGAAGCATATGACCTTGGGGAGTCTACAGGCTCTCGCGTTGACGAGCATAAAATCCTGGATTATGTAATGTACTTGATTTTGCTTTAATCAAGTCGCAATACCAATCTTAGCTGTTTTCAATCCTGTCTTGGTTTTGGAATGTTAATGCTTACGATGTAAAGTAGCCTTTTAGATAAATTTACCTGTTTTATTTCATTTCAAACAATTTTCAGTTGTGTAAACCACTACTAAAGCGGTTAATGAGTTCGAAAGAATGCCCTTTTTGTTGTAAGCTCTTCTACTCTTGAGATACTTGATAATTGAATTCACTAATTGATGGTCATTGTATTTTTACTCTGTTTATTTAAACATGAAACACATAAGGACAGCTATAAACACTCGACTTTTTAATAGAAGTTTAACATCAGTATTAACATCAGTATTAGATATCTTTAGTCAAACTTATGCCATATCAGCAGGGTTGGAATACGGTTTCACAATTCGCATTCGTAATTTGTAGAACAAAGTAAAAGTAAATATTTCAACCACATGATTTTTTTCATAATCGGTGAGAGAGAAGTTAACAGGAAAGAAAAGTCGCCAATGCGCTCCAAATTACGACATCCGCACACTAGGCATTGCATATATTGTGTAGCTCGTTGTAAAGTAAGATTTCTATAGTTTTGTCACCGTATTAGAATAGAAGTAACTAGTTAAGAGAATAGACGATGGCTTTATGTTTCTACCCGGAATTAAAGCAGTAAAGCCCAATCATATTTGTAGAAATTCCCTTATATAATACAAGGTGATAGGTACAAATAGGCTGACCTAGAAACGCCAAAAACATGTATTAGCGTCCTCCGGGGCCTGGTCCTAGCTCGACATCGACTGTACTGGCTCAAATTGTATCATTCGTACCTTGTAATGTGCGAAATGGCTTCGTTAGTATTTCTCCTTGTACCTGATCTAGACTAGCAAACAGAAAGTCGAGGAAGACAAAACAGATCTGATACCTTCAATTAGGTGTCAAAACTAATACAAACTCCTAATAAGCAGCCAGAAGGATCCTCAGAACCAAGTGTAGCAGGCTTATTACTTGTTAATACACATTTTGCCGTGCGTGCGATGGAGCTGTTATGTTTATCATAGCAATCTTATCTTTTTGTCCTCCTCTTCCATCGTTTTTTGTCTTTCAAAATTGGCAGAGCAAATGGACAAATTAACGTTGTTCTTTAAATATATTTGTCTTTTCGATAGTCATTGCTGACGGCCCCGATGAAAAGTTGTGTATTCATTTCCGGAAGATGCCACTTGCTGTAAGTCAGTTGTCTCAAAAGGTATGTTAAACACCGTTAACCAACCACCGCTGCTTATGAAAATAGGACTTTTTAGTACAAGAGAAGTCAACTCGGCATTGCAAATGCATAAATATTGTTCAGGGTTGAGTAATATGATCTCGCGTACAATCGGTGAATTGGATATTAATTAATGAGTTTTGATTACTTTGAGTTCTTCATAGTCATCGCATACCATATTACCATAAATCAGCAGCGCCTTAGGGATAATTTTCTTGATCGGTCCCACCTTAAAGGTGCGTTTTTTGAATCATCGCTCCCCATGAAAGGTGCTTTCTTGAATCAGTGCCCTCTAAAAGGTATGTCTTTTGAATATGTGCCCCCTTTAGAGTACATTATTTGAATACGCGCTTCCATCAATTTTCTATACATTATGTTTCTTGAATTCCTCTAAAGAACAAGGGCGGAACGAGTGCATGCTGCGGAAGTAAAAGGCTTAAAAGAGAGATGTTTTCATTGTTCTGGATTTTTCATATATCTTAACAATTACCTTTATGAGATCAGCGGTGAGAGGACACCCCTTTTTGTACTTAAAACTGATTTGCATAAAGGCTAATTGTGTAAGAATATTGTTGGTTGTGAATATGTTGGCTACTTTCAAATGAATGTTATGAGCTGCTTTCAACTCAGTGATGTGTGTTTGATTTGCTTACAATCTTCGACAATATACTTACGCATTTATTTGCCGTCTTCGAGGATACATTGCTCGTGAATGTCTTGTTGAAAGTATTCCCTGAAAATTTGTTTGCAGTGATTTAAAGGATCTTACTTATAATCTGTTCGATGTTTTTGAGAAAACTTTCCTTTTAAGCTGGTTTGCTCATTTGTCGAAGATTTTACATGTAAATCGTATTGCAGTTTGGAGAAGATTTTACTTGTTAGTTTGTTTGCAAGTTTTAGAGACGTTTTTACTTGTAAATCAGTTTCAGTTTTGGAGAAGACTAAACTGATAAATCAGTTTACCTGTAAATCTGCCAGCTGTTTTTTGAAAAATGTATCTTGTGAATCCCTTTATTTTCTTATGATTTGTGAATCTGTTTACCATCTCTTGATATAGAGACCGCGGTGCAACCGTTTTAAAATTGGACAGAAGCTAGAAGCAGTTGACATGCTGAACCAATCTGTTATTCGAGTTGCTACTGTGTTGTGGATGACTGGTAGAATTTTACTGTTAGCCTTCGATGGGACTAACCACTTCCAATTTGTTGACTGTGAGTCCGAAGATATTTACCCATGTGGTTGGTGCAGGACAACTGGGCATCCCTTGCATACTTGTTATGGGATTGGTGAGTATCATCGCTGTGAATGCGTTATCGCCGTTTTCTATGTAGATGTATTTACATGAGTTACTTGTCGAGCATTCTCGTGTTTTGGCACTAATTTTTTTATTCTGATTACGACACTGCAGTTGAATTGTTTTGCCACTTTGTCGTTTTCTAGTAACCATCTCAAACCTACTCCAGTTACTCTTTGAGCGGAGGTCGTCTATTTTTCTTCTGTTGTGTCGCAATCTCCCGTCCAGATTGTCTTCTAGCCTTCATTGTTTTGCTTTTTAAAGTACCTTCATACGAAAAGTGCAATTATGTGAAATAAACAACTCAAGGTGCAGATCGACAACCCTCCGCGGGAGCGTTGTGTGTTTTCTTTTCATAGTGACTTTAGTGGCTTATCTTGGAAGCACACACACGCTACCCATAACCGTATAATATGCTATTTTGTGTGTTACGAATCATGTGATGTTGATAATTATTCAACCGGCCAGTTGGCATAATGACATAGACGTTCAAACAAATGGTTTCTTAAAATAGGAAGGTATAACAAATTCTTGTGAAAGTTCGATTTTGAAAATCATTAGAACTTGGAAACGAGGGTTATTGAAATAGAATTCATCGTGAAGGGAAAGGAGATCAACCTTTTTTAAAATCTCTTCAGGCGAATTCCGCGATATAATGAAGTAACGTTATATGTAGCGAAATTATTTTAAAATGCAAATGACGAAAAGTGGCCAAAGCACTTTGGCTGTCGAAACTGATAAATAATGTTACGCTTTGGCGAATAACGCAGTACACAACTTGATTTACCATTATTTTCTTCTGCTGTATTTTCGTCGTCCCTTCGTGTTTTGATTTAATATTATGTGATTTCAAGGAAGATATTACCGTGGGTACATTAGTACGAACTGAACCTGGTTTATTTATATATGTAGGCCCTATTTGCCAGAACTGTCTTGTATAAGTCTTTTTGATACTTAAACACATATTCGTGTACCGTTAGTGATGCCTGTCATAAAAAGTAACAAGTCTAAAACTTATACGAAATAATGAAGCTGTGAAGGAAACCTTATTTATCTGTTACTATTTATTCATTTACTTACTTTCTAGTTTATGACCCTTTTAGTTTTTATGGCCTTTCAGTGATTTTGATTTGGCAACATGTTGTTACCAGTATGCATAGATTCAGAACTGAGTTTGCTGAGTAATAACGAAGTGACGGTTTTGCCTTTCAATAATCTGTCTCATTGATAAGCAGACTTCGTATTCCAGTAGAGGTGTTGTTTTAAATTATGAATGCTGTGAGTTAGCGACGTTTTCTGTGCTTTATAAGTGGTGGCTTACATGCATATGTCGTGCTTGTTATGTGACAGGAAGTGACAACAACGTCCGGTTGTTCCAAAATCTGCGAAATTTAGATAGCAACGGCATGCAATAGCTGTGTAAGAGTTTGCTCAACTTAAAGGCCACTGCCCACGTAGAAACGGACAGATCTTTGCAAGACCTTTTCAAGGGAAATCTGGGTTATCATTCAATAAGTTCTTTTTATTTCAGACCTTGTTTGCCGAAAACCTTATGCCAACCGCCTACCATACGATAGCGTATGTAAACCCTGTGTAAATAAACTTGTGTATTAAACACCAAATGATGGCAGGACAGCTGTGGCAAATGTATTTTCACAGAACGGCAGGCATGACACCCCAATCATACTTAGAATTCAGAATTTGATATTTTATCAAAGTTCATACAGGCTTTTTTAAGTGTATGTTAGTCCGAGAGTGGCACAGTAAACATACATGATGTAAAGCAATTTTCCACATTGGGATTAAGTAGAGGCTTTGTATATGAATTCTACCGCGAACACTTTTTTCGCGATATGGGTTGAAGCTTTACTTTCAAAGGATTTCCCCACCGGTAGAGAGGCGTTCTACTTTTGAATTGGTAACGTGTGTGTACGCTTAACAACGTGGAGAGCTATCGTAGCATTGGGCAGTTGACTGCGTGCTCGGACAGGAGGTACTATCAAGAAAGTTGCTCATCGTTTTTATCAGCAGCAGAGTATGACATCCAGACCCCGAATTAAACGGACGGGGAATGGGAGATACAACTTGATTACCATTGGAAAACTTTTCTATCCCCAAGCGAATGGAGTAAAGAGTCAGTCAAGTTTTATTTGCGGCGAGAAGAAGCCCTTATTGGTAAGCATGAATTTTCTTCGTCTCATATGTAAAATAGCCCTTGAACACTTTTGTATATTACCATGTCAATGTAGTTCTTTGTTTTCGGAGCCAAGGTTTAAAATGTATAAATTGAATAGTGTCATTGGTCCCCTACGGCCTTACACGTGCATCATCATTATCATAAGGAACAAAATGAAACACGGCTCACGGACCTACTTGTATAAAATTGTTGGAATAAATTGTAGAAACGGATTAAAGCTTGTCGTTGATGTCGGATCTCTACTTTTGGTAATTTGATATTCTGGTCCGTGTAAATTTGGGATGCGATGTGAATTATTCACCACTCTCTTTCTTCGTAGACATGCCTTCGGATGGTTCAGGCAAGTGCTGTAATGGGAGAGTAGACTGTGACACTTCTAAATTCCGGACCATTCTAACTTCGAACTGTGAGGAAAGCACTTCGTCGGGTGAAGAAAGCACCACAGTATGTTTAGAATCTGGTCCTAGTAGCAGGGCAAATGGTAGGTCATGGAAATGTCACCGTGAAGACCCTTCAGAACATGATCATCGGATTCCCAGGTTTTCAAAACCTATTAATGTACAGTGGACGTTGTCAGGAATCGAGAAAACACGCTGCGAGGATAGCCGGCATATACGATACCAGAAGAACGCTGGCTCTGCAGAAAAGAAACTTGTGGAGGTAATTATGTTTTGTTTATTGCACATAATTGCGCAGGTGGGAATAGCTAATTGATCATCTTGAGTGAATCTACGAGCATGCAAGACAAGCAGGTTACCTATAGCCTTGGGTCAACTGAAGCATCAGGGATACATTTGAGAAAAAAGATGGAGGCACTAAGGAATCACCTTAAAGCAATACGTCCGCACTTTAACACGTGAAGGCATGGCAACTTAACTTTTGTATTCAAAAGTTTTAATGAAACACCTCTCCCAGTGGTCCGTAGGTGCGCTCACCAAAGCATTATGCTGTCATTGTCATGATTAAATCATTTAGTTACCTACTAGAAACTTTGGAACGGCCGTTAAATGTCATAAAAGTTAGTGTGAATGCACATCGATCGTGGACAGCCCCCACCCCCAATTTAAAAAGAAATAAAGAAAAAGCGAAAGTGAGTAGACTTTCGGAGATTATGATTAGGCGTTATGACGGGAAGATAGAAATTATCCAGATTCCTCATAATATACTGTATCAAACGACTATCAGATCACTCGGCTATTAGCGCTCTCCGTAACAGGTCGAAGGATTAGCTGGAGACAATAATCTTGTTCACTGCGTCGCCACAAGTTTCCCGTTACAGTTAAAATATTTACGGGAATTTCTTTTAATTGATTTTTATCTCTTTTTTACCCTTCAAAAGGCAATTGAAAAACTCGAGGAAACTGTAGAAGAAGGCCTAATGCGCGTGTCACGACATCTAAAGATACTAACCAGTAGAGTAGAGATATTGGAAGAAAAGTTTGAACTGACCTTGTTGGTAAGTATGGCAACAAACCCTATAGATCTTTAAAGTGATTAAATATTAGTGCACGATTTATTGTGAAACTCGCATATGGTAGCCCTTGGAATCGACGGATTATTGCCTTGTGAACGCTTACGTGGCTCATCTTTTTGAACTGATCATTAAGAAGCACCGTATAATTCATTAATTCTTTTTTATCTTGATGAGGCAATGCTGACAACGGAAGTTTTGAGTCTCCGGGATGGTCACTGGCGCATTCAACTTAGATATTGAAAAGTATTTTCCGTCGAAATACTCCTCAGCGTTCGCAGAGTTTATTGTTAGGTTCCTTTCGCAGGTCGATTCGGCAGTATTGCCCGCAGATTGGGCGGGGTTTGGAGTGATCCCTTATCAGATTTTATGGTGCGCCCCTATTCCTTTTCGCTCTGCATGCGAAATTTTTTAATTCCTCAATTTTTATATACCGTAAACTTTGCGTAATTGAGAAAGTGGGAATCGTCTGAGGAACAATTGATATTAAATTATTCTTGCCAACTTATTTTTAACTTCACTTTAGAACATGTAAATATACTTGTCTTCGTTTGTGCACTGCCTTTACCTGGGATAAAGGTTTGTTTCACCCAAAAGATTAAGCCATCTGGCTACGGACCAGATTAGCATGGTTTGCGAGATATTATCAGCTATCAACGGTACTTGCGTCTCCGTTTTAAGAGTTGTTGTTTGTTTGGTTACATGTCTGCAGATGTCTTTCTTAGGGTATTGTATTAGTTTTTGTTGTTTCAATTTTCTTACACTGTTTGCAGTGCCCATATCGCTTGAAGTTAACTTTCAGTCGTTCTCCATCCATCATCTTAGACGTAGGCTCAGATAACAACGAATTTATAGATGAGCTTTCGTTCCAAATCTAAAAATGCTTCCCTACGTCTTACAGTAGTAAAGCTTTGTTACATTTGTGGCAATCTTCGGGATAGGCTTAGAAATTCCGAGTAAGATTTACATTAGAGAACTTTGCGAACGCTGTCAGCCTTGTAGATAAAGCAAAAGCGTTTGGCCAAACTTAGGAGGCAGGTTTTGATTTTGTTGGTGTAAGTTCTTCCATTGTTTAAACCTTGGCCTGAAATTTGGTTCTATAACAGCTCCCGAAGAGGGAACACCGATACGACTGTCGGCTGATAGGAGCCACAAGACCCAACAGCACAAGTACTGACCTCAGTGAGGATTCTAGAGCCCTTACTTTCGAGCAGGACATACTGTTTTATGTGCTAGTTAGGATCTTGGTATAAATTATTGTTTAAATGGCGTGCCATTGTTTAAGAATCTCTAGTGCCATTGTTTAAGAATCTCTCGTTTCCTGTAACAGAATTCGAAGAGAAAAAGAACGAGAACAGACGAAAGCGAGGAGCCGAAAGAAGGAAATTCAAACATCAAAGACGTTGTTCATGTTCACTGTGGCACGCAAACGGAATCGGCATCTTGTAATTCCCAACAACCGAGAACGTCTCCAACATCACATCTTATTTCAGACCAGAGGCATGGGAGCCCTCAGCGTGTGCCTCCTGGGCCAATGCTAAGCAGTTCTTCGAAACGACTGCGAAAAGGTCCTGCGGTTAGAGTTTCGTCGTCGCAAGAGCAAGGGCAGCTGTTGCCACAGATTATGGAAGTTATGGGATGTGGATCGTATGAAAATCAACGGACAGAAAATCGAGAAATAATCTCTACGAACTCGGCATCTGTACCAGGTGAAACTATCGTTTACGTTCCAGGAGAGCATGTAGATGAAGCTATCTCTTCCGATGTTGGCTTAATAGATAATTCCCTATCTAATTCATCGAGTTGTACCATCGTGAAAATGGACACGGCAGCTCTTCCAAAAACCGCGTTGCTTAACAAGACATTAAGAACACCCGACGAAGCTGAGCTATTTGCCACGATAACTCCCGAGCAACTTAACGCTGTTACGATTGTATCCAGGCAACAGTCAAAAAGACACGAATTTGCATTAAAGGTTTTAGATGTGTTTTACACAGAGGAGGAGCAAGCATCCTTAAAGGAACCGGGCGGAGGATGTTTACGAAATCTCGACTTGGATCGGCTTCAGAAGATTAAAGGTGAGGATGTCATCTTTAGCTTTGCCGTATCGCTAATATACTCAAATTTAACTTTTTGTGACGAAGCAGGGCAACTTACGCATGATATTCTCTATTTAGTTGACTGGCTACCCAATAAGACGCCTAGATCGGAAATACTTAGTGGTACATGCATTTGAAGCCTGGTCGATCAGCTGATAGAAAGTACAAATGACAGGATATGAGGAGCGTAACTTCTTGTAGTTAGAGGGGAGGGGGTGTTACTAACGCAACAAACGTTCAAAGCTCTTTTTAGGTCTTTCAATTTCAATCTGTGGAGGGTTAGGCAGTAAATAACCAACAAATTTAACAAAATTTGTAGTTCTTACGTAATCATCACCTACATTAAAAGTCGGTTTCATTCATTCGGACTACCACTGCACCACTCTTTGAAGGTTATATTTGTATGACATTGAACACAACAGCTCTCCGTATAAATGGTTCTAGTAAGTTTATGAACATGAAAACCATTTTTCTTTCATACCAACTGTCAAGTATCTAGTGTATTTTGCCTCTCTCATTCTGGTAATATACGCCAGGATATGGACGTGCTAAATTCTTGATAACTTATTAATGTGCAAGCTTGGCTCGGATTGGTTAGATAACACAAGAACATTAGAGATTTAGGCGGAAAGAGTGTAACACTATCGTTTGTTTGTTGTTGTAGTGGGGTTTTTTTGTGGGGGAGGCTTAAGACAAATTTAACCTATTTATTGGATTATATTAGGGGGACTGAAAGTGTGACGTGCTAAAATAGGGGACAAAAGAAAATAAAGCGACTACAGGAACTCCAGCTACATAGCAATGTCACCAACCATTCCCTTACAATTATCGGAGTGTCAGATACCCACTATACACAGCTGACCAATGGGCCAATGCATTAGCAGTTAGTTAGGGTCTAGATGCGCTGTTCGTTTTTCTTCAGACGTCAGAATCTTTTAGAAATGTGCTTAGTAGTCTTTTAACTGTGCCTGGGTTTCCACAAATTCGACTAAGGTTCGACTACATAGATTTCTTACGGTTGTAAACTATTAAAACCACTGACACTCGTCCAGAAATGTCCTTATAAGGGCTTAAAAGGGTAATACGTCTAATAAGCACTTGATAAATTTGATACTTGTACGGCTAGTTTATGTTATGAAGCCCTGAGGCTAATTAAGCATCCCGGGGTCCTGTTGTTCGTTGAGGTACTAACAGAACAGGGAATACTCAAAAGGATCTTTTCAAGTGATGATCTACGATAGGAGGAAGCTTCCCAAAGTAAGGGCCTCCTATCATCTAATAAGCACATCTTTTGATCAATTGAGTTTATGGTATGTGTAACTCTTGCGGATAAACCGGAAAGTGAAGCAGATATTATACTAGAATGCCTTGCCTCTTTTGCAAATAGATCCTTACTATGAGGTATTATTGTTTCGTTTTCTCTGCAGGACTTTGCTTCTTCTACTATCCTGTCAAGGATGACGAAACGGAGGAAGGATCGTGGAAATTCATCATCCAGAAAATAAACTCTAAGTGCAGATGCAGGCGGTTTACCTACAAGCAAAAGATGCAAGCAACGTCGTGACCCTCGATTGTTGGTGTGGTTTCCTATAATAACGGATTTTACTATGGGCAAATTTTATCTTATATTGACTTGATTCATCAAAATTTTAATACGTGTTAAAGTTCAATCGGTATTTACCTAGAAATTTGGATTGCAATTCTTAAACAAAGAGAAAGATTGGTATCTTGGGTATTGGCAGTGGGCATTAATTTATTGAATTATTAGTTGAAGAAGTACCAATGTTATAACCGTCAGACCAGCAGTGAAACCTTCCTCAATTATCACTTTCGTAAACTAATTGATCTTATTATGGCATACCATTGCAAAGACCTATGTAGATCTACTCCCAAGTGTGAAAAGTAACCTCGTCAAATACAAGGTTTCAGGTTTTCTGTAGCCCACTGTGTGACACTAAGTTAACCGATGATCATGGGCACTAAGGCGAGTCACCATTTATGCATACATCGTTATCTATTAGTAGAGAAACTTCGGAAGTTGTTGTAATTTCAATTTATCTTATTGATGTTAACAGTTTTGATTTTCATTTCCTTTACCCAAATTTTATGTAGTTTAACCGTATTTGGAAAGGCATTAAAGCATGATATAAATTAAGATACTGAAATGAATAGCATCAGCGGTGGTTTTATTTTAGAGGATTTATATTCAAGTCCAAAAAAAGTCGGAAGTCGCAGACTTACTTATGATGACCTTCATAATGAGTCGTCACCCCAGTTAGAAGCCCCCGATTTATTTATGATGACCTTCATAATGAGTCGTCACGCAAGTTAGAAGCCCCGATTTATTTATGGTGACCTTCATAATGAGTCGTTACGCAAGTTAGAAGCCCCGATTTATTTATGATGACCTTCATAATGAGTCGTCACGCAAGTTAGAAGCCCCCGATTTATTTATGTTGACCTTCATAATGAGTCGTCACCCATTTCGAAGCCCCAGCTCGACATTGGTACTGACTAAATTTTATTTACGTAGTTCCCATGTTCTGCAAAAGTAGTTCGGACAATCCGAATCTTTTTTTTTTGCTAAGTGATTTAAAGAAGCACACAAGAGCCCGTAAAGACAACACTAACTCGCCAAAACGAAATTGTATTCAGGGGGTAGCTCATTTGGGAGCGTCTGGCATTTTTTCAACAAGATGCAGCTTTTGCTCACATTAGCTACAATGAGGCATACACTGCCAGCGATTACTTTAGGTAGGTTTCACTGTGTGTCATTGATAAAGGAAGCCTAGCCACTGTATCACTGGTTATTGTAGATATTTTAATAGGTTTTTAAGGCTTTATTTGTTTAAATTTATTGTAGGATATTAATTGCAAAGGTAGCATTTATAGAAATTTTATTGAAAGTACTTTTTGGGTAATCCTTTTTTCTAGTTACATAGGTACTATTTATTGCTTTTCTTGTGAATTTAGGGAATCAATTAAAGTATGAGACTGCAGTTGCAAATTAACCGTCTATTTTGATAGTTGTTGTGATCATCTAGTATTAATAGACTTTTGTTTTTGGATACACATTTTCACATAGAATCATACAGGTATCCGACCCTCGAGTAGGAGAATATAGTCAATTTTGTCAGGCTTCTTAAACATTGTATATGAAACAACTAGTCAAGAAAGGTAACGCGTATCTCAAGTTCGCTAGTCTTACTTAGGAAATGATTGTCTGTCGCTATTTTTTGACACTATCAGGTTTGTTGCTGCCGAATTTTACTTATCTTTTTGATAAGGAACGGTTCATGCAAATATGGACATGCGTCTAGAATTTTCGAAAATTTGCGTTATGATAATCTGACTACATTTGATTAACGAGCTAGGGCCGTTAATTCAGTTTCGCATCCCCCAACTGGCCATGGCTGTCGTTTGTCAGTCACTGGTCTTCGTTCGTCCTTGTATCATCTTTCTTCGTTGACGTCGCCATTGGATACTTGCAGCCATTAGTATTTGAACTATGCGTCTCATGAGCAAAAAGCAATCTTATGAGCCAGAGCCATATATGGATCCACTGGTATTAAGAAGGTAATTATGTGGCGGAGCAACAGGTGTGTGACTTTCCCAGCACCGAAGGCATTAGAATTTGGGCGAGTCGGTGGGTCGTTGGCGGTTGTTGGTAACTCAGGCATTTCCAACCTTAGGAATCTAGATACTGATTGCAAATTGTAGTTATTGGTAGCCACGATAAATGTTCTCCTTCCATGACAATTTATACCCTATGAGGTGTTGATGGACGTTTCAAGGCTGGGAATACGTATCCCAGTGCCTCCAGGCTCTTTTAATTGTAACATTCGTAGGGTTTGCTAAACACATCAAATCCACTATGTCTTGTTATAAGAAAACGAGAATGTTAACATTAAAATGATTTTATAGTGCAGAATGTTAGACTGATTAACATATTTAGTTTCCTATAAAGAAATCAAACAGAGTTATAGTAAATTTTGAAAGAGCTTTCGAGCTCGATGCGAATATTGCAAATTAACATTTGAATTTTGGTTAAGGTTTTTTAGTGGTTTATTGGGTTTTTTACTAGCATTTCGTTGTAGTACTAAGGGGCTTTTTCCCTAGTATA
Source organism: Carybdea cf. marsupialis auct. non (Linnaeus, 1758) (assembly GCA_010016065.2). Classification (NCBI taxonomy): domain Eukaryota; kingdom Metazoa; phylum Cnidaria; class Cubozoa; order Carybdeida; family Carybdeidae; genus Carybdea; species Carybdea cf. marsupialis auct. non (Linnaeus, 1758). The sequence goes on from JAAAKL020000241.1 coordinate 30,774, forward strand.
AGAATCGTGTACTCTGTTACCAAACGAAATCGATGGCTCTATGCAACTACCAAACGAAAATCTGGGTACCATGCCACCAATGATATATAGGTAAGATGCCCTGGTGTCTTTTCAGATTTTTGGGATAGATATTATGTTAGAATTTTGTCAATATGTATCCCATTACCCATCACGGCCTATGACTGTGCGATCGGAAAGCATTATTAGGGGGGGGGGCACAGATCGCAGGAATGCCTTAGGATAATCGCTAAATACTTAGGAGTTGCCGCCAAGTGAAGCTACCTCCTTGGAAAGATGTCCAGCAGTATGAGGACCCAGCAATATCGAATAGAAGACAATAAACAGAAAATAGGCGTGGCACCACCTTCCCAACAAGCTCGGTCTATATTTCCTCGGAGGTCCGCAATCCTACAATATATATCAGCGAAATATCCAGAGTCCATTAGCCTGAAGATGAGAGAAGTATCTCTCGAAACATAGCTCAGTAAGAGACTACGAGTCACTACGTGATCAGCATCTATCATCTATTCGTCTCTTTGTCACACGCATAGTATAGGCCTTTGATTACCTTGTCATCTGTCCAGTCCGAAAATCCTTCTTGTTGGGAATTGAGTTTCTAGTGCCTCTCTGCTCATCAGGAGGTATGATAAGAGAGTTTGTCTAGAGGTCAAAGGGGAAATCCCGTATGGAGTGACTTCACAGGGTATGCTTCTCCCGTTAGAGACAATAAGTAGCGTGGAATTTTTTACTGTTGCGACGGTAGAGTTTGAATTATTGCATATAGAAAAATTGTATATAGCGAGGTTTGAAACCTGACAAAGTACTAAATAAACAACGAATGTGTGTCAACTAGGTTTCGAACCTTTGGCTAACGTATTCGCTGCCTGCTGTTCTACTCCGTAAGCTTGTAAAAAGGTGCAATTGACGTAGGTCACCATAATAGTATTTGCCCAATAAAGACTGATGTCCAGTACTCAGCTGGTTGAAGGTCAGCGTCTCTGTACTCTATGACTTAACTCTAGATACGCAACCCACAACCGACATCAGTCAGTTAAAGTCTATTTTATGTTCGCAGGAGTCAGGAGAGACAGAAGGCGAGATTCTTCATTTCTTTGATCATATTTTCCTGTGGTATTTCATTGCATTCTCCACGTGCAACATATAAAAGCTTACTGATGTAATGTTTACATTAAGAATTATAGCTGTTACATAACGTACGATAATCGTTTGCAATTCTGATCGTGTTCTGGGCATGTTAACAAGCCTGCTGCTAGTATTTATTAGTTTTTAATGCAACTATCGTATTATATACCGTACTCTTTATTCTTTGTTTTGCAATTTCTTTCCTCTCTTTTTCCGTTATATTTTCAGTGGAGTTATGTATTATGTGAAATAGACAATATAAGTAGAAAATATTAATACTTAGATAAACTGAGTTTATTCGATGTAATTTATAAATTATAAACATTTTATGGGTGTTACACTAAATACTAAAAAGTTTTAATTGTGTATATATCAGGAGCAAATGCTTGAAATAGATGCCCGGCAGATGTAACGGAATTCGCGGTTTTGCGTTTTGCTCTTTCTTTCTTCAATTACAGTCTCTGCAGGGCCTGGTCATGATTAGCCTTCACTAAGATGTGTTGACAATTACATCCTTGGCTTGTGTACGAGCTTTTATTACAACTCTTCACAAAACAAATATTAGAATGATGTAGAAAGAGGTATAATCGAAAGCTAGTAAATCTCCGTGCAAATTTCTTTTGCTTACAACTGCTAACCTCGTTTAGGTAGAGTTTCGTTTGACCTTACTACTGATCTCGCCTTTTTATGCATTGGAAATTTTAATGGCAATTGACTTACTACATACTCAACTCAACGTAACCACTACCATTCAACCACGATTCAGTGTAACCACATCTTATGATGTAGAAGTTATTAAAAATTTGTCACGAAAAAGTATCAAGGCACACCGTCACAATGAGAAATATACTGGCTTTCTACAAGGAGTGTAATGATAACGGTTACTAGACACTTGAATGACCACGTTGGCTAGAATTGGTTCTTTCGGTAACCTTTTGGTGTAAAAATGTGTATGCATCTATATTAGAACATTTGTAAAACAGGAAGTGCCCGTTTATTTGCCTCTGTCCATTAAATTTCTTATGTATGTACCGTAAGACCATATTACTAGAAACAGATAGAGAGCAGATAAAACCAAGTTATTTCTATAAAATACGCTTTTTTGATCGTGTATCTTCTTAACTATTTGATATAAATATATCACCATAAATATGACTGTTCTTTAATGATGTTGAAAAGCAGTTGCTAAATTGACATTTGTAGTAAGCTGTGTTAGTTCAAATTTTTGATATAGTTGGTATCGTGGAATACGTAGCAGGTACATAACATACATTGTTGATATTTGGCTCCACCACTTTTAGAAGATCAGATAGTCATCTGTAAAGCCTTCTACATGAACTGGAAGATGGCTACGTACTAGACCCCGCCCCTCCGGTGCTTGTATGCTATTTTAACATTTCTTTCTTTTCCAAACTTTTAGCTTCCGGGGACAAGGTGGTATCAACAAAGGAATCAGATACAAGGTTAGTACAATGTCACTACATATCAGTTTCGTAGAGTCGACTGAATGGAATCAATATATTACGTACTAGAGTATATGAAAGTTTTAGGCCCATCACGCGCAAGACTCGATATATGTTTTATATTCATGATATTTAGAAAATGTCTCCCATCCTATTCTAAATTCCTGGGAATCCAATGTCAAGTTATTCGTAAACATTCCTGAATAAAGATGGTTCATCAGTCATTCATTTATACAGTGTGTACAATGACAAACCCATCTGGTCATGAACCTGAACTCAAACCTATATTTTAGGATTCAATGGTATGCCTATCGTTCAGCCATGACTTCACGAAAGTTTGCACAGACTTATTGTTATGCTTGTTAGCATGTTTCGACGTATTTTTTTATTCGTATATTTCACATGCAAAGAATTTCTTTTGTTAGGCGTAGACTTTGTAAGTGGTTTGGAAATGCAAGTAACGTTTCTTCTTGCGGACCGGCACGAAAGTTTTGATACTTTGTTCCAATTATGCTACATAAGTGCAATAATATCGGCTAAAACATACATCTTCCCTTACAAACAGGAATGACGGTGGTGATAGTGTCGTTAAACTGCCTTCTTTCAAGTCAGTGGTTCAATCTCCCGAAGGTAAGCGTGTGGCGTGTTGATCATTTCCCATCCCTTAAGGCTGAGCAACTGATGTTGTTGATAAATTTACCTTCCTACATATGTAGCATTCATGTCCTTTTAACTTATACATGCAGCCAGTCACAAAACTCATGTGAATGTCTTGTGTCTGTGATTCACTTACCTGCGTTGCGACCGAACAGGCATTTTGTTTATGACTAGTAAATGGCTTTAGTAGTCTTTTTGGAAGAATACGCAGGCAGATTTAGCGTGCAAGCAGCAGTAATACCAAGAAACGTCATGGCTTCTGCTCTTCGTTTATCAGATGACCAAGGCAAAGAACAGCTGATAGTGCAACGACCTTACCAAGTGTCTGAAGCCTCCACGGGTACATGTTTGTAATAAAAGTAATAACAGCGTTGACTGTATGTATGCCTGTATGTATGTATGTATGTATGTATGTATGTACAAACGTACACATGTATGTATGTATGTATGTATGTATTTATGTATGTATGTATTTATGTATGTTTGTATGTAGATAAATGACCACATATGACTACGATGCGATTATTTTATCCCTAACTTTCCCCATTACTAGAGCGAGGAAGGTGAGGCATAGTACATTGACAACTGAGGTAATGGTAATTATTGAAATAGTGTTACAGAAAAATAGTGGAGAAGTAATTTACCTGATCGTATTGTTGTTAGACAATTGTGCGAATGAACGATTATTAACCTGTACTTTTCTACATATTTTTAGATCCATTTCTACGAAAGGTGGGAAAAGAAAGTAAAAGGTTTGTGAAATTTAGGAGTGAATGTCTTGCGTAACTTTCGTACCAGGCCCAAAGTAACATAAAGAAAACATAGACTGTTGTAATGGGAGGTCGTTATATGTATTTTTTTTTCACTGGACGATGGCTGCAAGAAGTGTGTACATACAGATACATACTAGATATACTATATAAATAGAATTTTGAAAAAGATAATATCGTAATAGCGCAAAAGATGATGTGTTTTTAATGAGTATTAAATATTATTTATATGCCTAGGAGGATGATGGCTCTATGAGTATATGTATATACACATATCTAGGTAAATGTTTTGATATACATAGATATGTAGTTATATATGATTGTTTTATCTGTCAACCTTTCGAAGAAACTGTGCTAGACTACGTGAAACTTTGATATGTGAGCATGCTAAGATCGACCGTTACAATTTAGGAAATGAGCTACTCGTATATTACGTTTCCAGTGGTAGTTATAACTTCGGGGGAAAATCGGCGGGCTCTATGGCTGCGTCATTATCGCAGACCTTTATAAGATAGTAAAACGTTTTTGGAGACAAAAAACCTGAAATGTCAGCAAACCATTGACTGGATATGGAAAGTTCCAAACTCTTCTTACTTTGTGTATTATATGGGAAATGACGTTACTTCCATTGAAGGATACAGTGGGAAAACAGCATCAAAGTAGGGAATCTGCCCGATGACAACTTCCAGATTTGTGTGTAGTGCGGGTTTGATGTCTACTGTGGAAAGAGATAACTCAGTAGAATCGTAGATCGCTTTAGGATAAGGTTCGCTTTCTAATTAAGAAATCCTTGTTTCTATTTTAGTGGCAAAGAATCCCACAAAGGAAATGACACGAAAGGTAATACAATTGAGCGTATGTGTAATGCCTTCATGCAAACGATGGTGTCAAACGTATCAATCTGGGAACTTAGGTCCTGCGGTGACGTTTCTGTTGTTAACTACAGGCAAACTGTGCAGCAGGTTGTGTGCACCGTGAGAGAACAAAATTTTAATCCATGGTCAGACGTTGTTTGGACATGATGACAATTATGCAATCCACAGGGTGTTTGCGTCGGTATTATTTAAGTGTGAACAAAAATTAATACACAAAATCTTATCTTGCATAAAAGAATGAGATTGACGTGATCTAAATGTGGGCTGTTCAGATATTGTTTGATTGCCATGTGTATGACCTGCGCTTGTTACGTTGAAGTACCCTGACAGTAAGGAGGCAGAAACGTAAAAGAAGAAGGTGTGATACGGAGAACATTTCCTCGTCTTCCGGGACTTTCGGTTCTACGCATTTTATCAATAGGAGGAGAGGCATCTAGAAATACAAGCGTACGAATTCGATAGTGCGAAAAAGTGCTTGTAACGTTGATTCATGGTCAAATTGCACTAAGTAGTGAACGGCAGACACTGGTCGTGGCAGATCGCTTGGAAAAAAGGGGGAATTGAAATTAGAAGGTAGGACAGGATCGTGTTAAACTGTCTGTATGTTACCGTATTGCAAACAAGCTCTTTTTTCTGCAAAAAAGGGAAACGCTATTTTTCTGATACCCGTAGATAGTCCTGATAGTTGTGTCAGTGTTCAACCCTCTCTTGGTGTAGCACGTTTAGTGAAAAATTTTCCAGCTCATTTTCATGCGATTGATTGTGTTCAACCCTCTCCTAGACTAAAACGTTCAGTGAAAGTTTTACAGCTCAACTTCTCACGGTTTTCTTGCTTCAACGCTCCCATACTCAGGAACGTTTAGTGAAACGTTTTACAGCTTATCTGCATACGGTTTAATTTAACAAGTGGCAGATAGGAAATTTTAGGAAAATTCATCAGTTAGTAAACGTAAAATGTGTTACGGGAAGTTCCGACGTTGGCAAACCTCAGCTATAAAATGTAAAACAAGGCAAACAGAATGCAAATAAAGAAAATTATTTAGATTGGAGAGGCCACTAATCAAATACTATATCGAGGATGCGTAAGTGAAAGCAGGTTGTTCATTTACAACTTATACATCCATTTACATTAATGCAGAAATGATAAAGTGGACCAGGTATATTACGTCACTGAACAGAGAGAGCTCCCATATATGTTAAAAAATTAACTTTTCAAAACTGGGTATGATTTACCTTATTTGAAGTATGATTTATTGATGATTAAACATTTAAGTAGTATTCAACTCGGTAATGATGCAGTTGAAATGTAATCATGTTGGAAGAGTCGTTATTTAGACAGACAGATGCCTCAAAATTGAAGGGTTTGTCAAGTTGTACACCTTAAATCAAGGTAATTAAAAAGACTGATGGGGAAGATTATTCGATCCAGCAACAACTCGTCCACTAACAGCAGTTTCATGCAAATTTTGAGAGGTAAAATCATTCACCTCACATTTATTATTTTTACACATATTATACGAGATTCACAAGATTATAGTAGTCTGTACAATGTGTTGTGTCAATTAAAAAATACTGACTGAAAGAGAACGTCTTCTAAGCAGTTCTGACACTGTACCTTTAAATTGGTAAGTCTACTTTCGGCAGGGGAGGGGGGACTTGGGTTTGTGATTCGGTTTGGACTTGCGTTTAACTACCGCGAAGGTGAAAACCTACCACAGTCATAGAATTTCCGCAATAAAGTTTGGCCACGAAGTGTTGCATACTAAAAGGTAAGTGTAGAAAGATTTCATCCGTTAAGAAACTGTTAAAAAGAATAGATAAAGGCATGTTATAATTAAGGGCAATGATACAGGGATATTATTTGATGACATGAGAGTTGAAAATGATTTTAAAAAGCAATAAAACGAAGTCGAAAAGCTTTTCAGAAGGAAAATGTGGTAATTTACTTTGTAGTAGTTTTCTGAAAAACGGTCTATTTTGCATTTATAGATGGCTCGTCCTTTGACCCAAGAGAGCGGTTTTGTGTGTACATCAATCGTGGATGTTCAGGTGGACCATTCCTAGATAACCAGAAGTTTGAGGATCTTCCAATAAAGACCAAAGAAGGTCGATTACCAGCAGTCCTTTGTGAGGTTATTGACTTTCTGCTGCTTACTTCGTTCGATAGCGCAGCTACTATTGAAGTAATGCAGGATGTAACTGGGCCACGGCTATTTTGCACAGGAAAAGTTCTGAAGCTCTACGAGAAGGTAAGATCTGTCATGCATGCTGCAAAGCATGTATTTCATTTAAAGTTGGTTAAACGCTCTGTGGCAAAATTTGGGTGTCCAGTACTAGAAAATTGATTTGAAAAATTGACATTGTAAACGCAACCAAAAAGGTTAGTGGCTTCACATTGGAGATATCTGCATTAATCTTTTATTCAGTTCTTTCAAAGTTCGAAGCTTTGTTATGGAAATATGTTCTTTGACAGCAAGTACCTCTCAACAAACTTATAAGAGGTAGTCTTGGGCTCTTGCTATTACATATCTTGTAGGAGAAACAAGGATTGGCTGAAGCCAGCGAACTGAGACTCTTGCCGATTGCGGCTCTCTCTTTATTTTCTTTTTGACTATTATCGTGTTGTTGTTATTCTGTAAAGTTTTTTAAAAGAACAAGTTGATATCCGCTACTCGAAAATCTCGCTGTTCCCATGGTAACAAGTGAAGACAGTAAGAATGTTATGCGCACTGGTATAGTTTATTTCTTTATAAATCTACATAATGGATAAGCTGGCAATGACTTTTCAAAAATACATTTAGTTATATGATATTTTGTGTTATCTGTGTAAAAAGTGGTTTTTCGTTATCAGTAGCAAGCTTTCATCTGCGTACAATTACACTAGGCCACTTTCCTTTTCACTGGGACAGTGCTTGCTTTCAGCTGCGTACAATTACACTATGCCACTTTCCTTTTCACTGGGACAGTGCTTGCATTCAAGTGCGTACAATTACACTATGCCACTTTCCTTTTCACTGGGACAGTGCTTGCCCTTTTTTTGAACGTTCTTCTCAATATCCTTTGTCGTAGCTTATAACTTTACGTTTCTAGGTACCACAAACTTCTTTTTTTCCCCCGTTTTACTTTCTACTTTTTTCGTCCCCCTTTTCCCCCTTCTTCATAAACAGACGAAAGTCTTGCAGGACGTTTCTCAGTATGCTTGAAGTGCCTGACAATGCAGTCTTCTGAATAACATGTGTCTTTCTCTTCGGGCCCAATTTCGTAAGCGACTATGATTCTTCTCAGTAGACTGTGATTCTTAGACGCTGCTCTCAGGGTTTCAACAACTACTAGTATAAGTTCAGCCTTTTGCACGGACCAAATCCGTAGTAACTCTCAGTTTCAACTCATTACAGTTCTCTATCTGCTCTTGTTCTTTAAAATGTTCTCGTTTATACCCAGGTACTGCAATATCATGATATCATTGTCGTTGTCATCATCATCATCATCATCATCATCATTATCATCCTCATCATCATCATTATTATCATCATCATTATCATCATCATCATTATCATCATCATCATCATACTACTATATTATATAAAACCAATATGATGATGATACCAATATAATTATTATATTATATTATATTATATGATGATAATATTATAATTATATTATGCTATATTATTACTTTGTAATTTTTTGTATTAAATCAACAAAGTGTCAATACTACTATAAAATCTTGCTGTCCCCTTCCTAATGGGTGAAGAACATAGCCATTATTATTTGTAGTGTTTGTAGTATTCACACACCAAAGATGCAACCAGTGTAATTTTTTTCCAGATATCAGGCTATCTCCCATAGCTGTAGGTATGCAGAGTCTTGCTCAAGATCTGTGCTTACCCTAACAAACAAACTTTCTGTAGTAAATCAATGGCAGCCATAATACCAAGGTTCTTCAAGGTTTGTTCATTCTTCAAGGTTTGTTTTTACTGTGCCCAAGGCACCGACTATAATGGGAATTATGACCACTTTCTTGTAAGTCCATATCTGTTGTATTCCGCACTTCAACAATTATCTGTCTAACTTCTATGTTTCCTTATACATCAGACGATTATAAAAGGGACAAGCAACATCAACTATCGAGCAAGTTCTGCTTTCCTTTTCCAATACTATAATATAAGGATTAGTATTTTTATTATTATTGTTATCAATATTACTATTATACTAGATCCGCAAATGGCTCAGAATGAATCCATCTGCACATGCAACTCATCTACAACTTCCAAAGAAATTCCTGGGTTTAAAACTTTTAACCGTCAGTGACTTATATCTATCCTGCCAAGTAACCTCTAGACCCATTCTTCTATTTTCTAAAGATGTAACATCGCGTATTCTATTTAGAAATTCGACTTCGAAGAATGTTTGCACGGACTCATTGATCTTGTCAAAACAAGTCTCAGAATCCTTGCCCCAGAACCAGAAGAACGTCATCAGAAAAGCAGAGTCTCAAAGACTAGATTCTAGTTGGTCAGATTTCTGTCATTTGAAAAAGCAAAACATTTTGGTAAGATTTCTAACTGATAAGTCTCCAAAAAAGTTTAAAAAACTATGGCAAGATATTTTGAGCACACTTCCAGCAAACATCTTCTCTTTGTGCAGGAAAAGCCTCATTCTCAGTTTGCCCACAGCATCAAATATCCGTTCTCTTTGTTCTCTCTCCCCTGGAACTCAACATCATGCTCACAGCAATTGTTCCCCTGCTGCAACAGATGGGCGATATCTATGGAGACACAACAACGTCTTGAAAACCATAGCTAATCACCTCACTTCTGCAGTCAAGGGGAGCCTTCAATTATTTGTTGACCTTCCTGGCTACAAAAATCCAGGAGAACTATTTACATTCTTGTGGCCAGATATCGCTTTGCTTCGAGACGATATTATAATCGTGATAGAGTTAACCGTTAGCTTTGAAACTAATCTAGAAAATTCGCGAGATTACAACATCAAGAAGTACAAGGATCTCCGAGATGATTTGATTGATTCTAATAAGACCATAGATATACTTACCTTAGAAATATCAACCCTTGGGTTTTACCCAGCTGATGTAGTCACATTTGAAACATTACTGAAGAAACACGAACTGGACAGCGACCGTATACTAAGATGATTAACTGAGGTGGCCTTAGGCTCATCGTATTATCTATTTTGCAGAAGGAATAAGCATTAGACTGACCCAGCGATTTTGGAGTATTCTTAAAGTGTAGGCGTTCATTCTTTATGTTCTTAATACTTATTACTCTTTTTTTCCGTTGTGGAAGTTGTTATTTCCTTGGCAAATCCACCCAGAAATCTCGCTGTCCCCAATGACCTTGCCGGACGACAACAATGAGAATGTTAAATGAGAATAAACAAATAAATGGCATTGAAGTTAAAAAAAATTATTATTGATATTTTCTCTTTTTTTGTTTACTTATCTCGTCCTCTAAATTGTGGATAATTTACAGAACTGACTTTTGTTTTCTAGAGTTTACAAAGATATGAACGAAAGGAGCGCGCGGTGAAGTTTCTCAAGCGACTATCTAAAAAGCTCAAGTTCTGTGAATACTTGTTCAGCATCAATTCCCCTCGAGCCTGCCCTTTGAGGTGCTGCCAAAGTAAGTAGCGTAAAGTCAGTTGCGTTACCGCCAAAGAGGAAAGTTGGCGGTGTCTAGTATTCATATCATTCATAAAATTGAGGAGCCGAACTAATAAAACAGAACAGGTCAGCAGTGTTAGGGTTGCCCTCTCTTTTTGGTTACGCCTCTTTCAACGTTTCTGCATGCGTTTCCTAAGTAAAGCATGTTCAAAGGAGGAATCAAGTTTTGTTCTTTTCTGGGGAAAATCTGCACTCTTTCTTTTTTTTATAAGAAGAGTTGGTCCAAAGAAGAGCAAATTAAAAACAGGGATACAGCAGGGATTAGAAATAAAAGGGATATTTTTCATTATGAAAGTTATGTGCGGATCTTATAAAATAGACCAAAAAGCTCATCTTTCCTTGTTTTTTTAGTAACTATATTGATATTAATGCATATGTCGTCAATAATTATTTGGATGATTGAAAGAATAGTATCGACAACAATACATTTACATATTTTGCTCCATGAAGACTCCTATTATTCATGGGGCAGCGTTTGACCTCATAGCAAGCATTTTTATGAATTTTGTGAAAAGGACAAAATAAGAACATTTTGAGGCTGCGGTAAAACTTAGTAATAAGAACATTCAACCGCAAGTGAATGTTATGCTTCTTACTTAAAAGAAAGAGTGTAGAACTCTACTGATATTAGTGACTGTTCGTGTTCCATTGCATTTCTATATTACAGTTCCATTGTTCAGTTACTGATCGTTTCGCTTTGTCATAGTGCGAAGGTTGAAGGTGGCAGGATTCCAGGACAGTCTCAGGCGTTAACAGGCTTTTTGCTATGCTTTTGAGGCAAAACATATCAAATCTTGAAATGCAAAATGCCATTCTTTAGCAATTTTTGTAACGGAATTATTGTGCCTATCTAATGCCATTTTTGTTTGTCGTAGCTGCCAGACCTTCTTTGCAAAAGTACGTTACAACCACCATTCTGACGACTGGCACTGCAGTTGCTACTGACGCAAAGAAAAACGATACCGTCATGGCAGTGGATCTATCAACCGTTCTGTCGAAACCACCTAATATTATAACAGCGGGCGGAGAAACTAACAGAGTAGTGCGGTTTGCTTTGTTTAACTAATTTCTTTTGCATTGTCCTGTTACAACTCTTGATCTCTTATTATCAAGTAGTAAATTACTTCTAAATTGCACCATGTTGAACCACTCGAGTGTAACTCCCACCGAAAGACCGAAATTCCCCTGAACGACACTGTAGTGGAAGCTTTATAAACGGCGGGTATTTGCCATTGTAATTAAACATAAGATTAGTTCATGCCAAAGAAATGGTAGGAATTTAGGACTCTTAGCCCGCCTAGTACCCTCGTATTTTGAATTTTCATTTTTGATTGAGCTCGACAGTAACAGCCTTTTTAAAGTTGCTATCAAGTAAATGCTTGTTCCTGATTTCCCTTGCCTTTGAAATCATATTGTTTTGTGTCATGAATGGAAGAATTATCTTCATGGCGGTTTGCGGATATTATAGAATGACATTCAAAGGGGTAATTGTATTATGTGCAGAAATGTATGTTTGCTCCTGGGACTTGGCTGTTTGGAATTTTAGTTACCATTTAAGGCTAATGTAACTTAGACCTAATCTTTCATTTAGTAAATGGATCATTATTTTGTTTTGTAGGCTCATAAACTTCTATACAAGGGAAGACCACTCTTACCAATCGCACCGGTGACCAAAACGCCAACTGAGAACACGGTAACGTCAGTGGGAGCACCGTCCAGTAATATCACTATCACACCAGTTTCTTTCGTTCCGCCTGTGATTTCTACGATACCTTCTGGTGGTATAACCCCCGTTCACGTCGGTACACCTCAGCAACGGATTGCAGCACCGCTTAACATCAGACTTCTTTCTCCGCAAGCTGTAGGTACCCCGCTCAAGCCTTTGGACCGAGCAGTGCAGGCGACGGGTGGAAACGTTGGTACACTCTACGTTGTCAAAAACGGAGACCCCCGTGTCACGGACGGGGGAGCAATAAGCGCAGCTCCACTTAAACAAGTTCTCCTCACGAAGGATCTTGACCCTAATTTTAAGGTTTCAGGGGGCAAAAGTGATACCGGAATTCAGACAAATTTTAACCGTTCAACCCAAGCTAGCCCAATAACTAATGCTGGAGTTCCAAAGAAAGTAGAAATTGCCCACCTCCCATTATCTATCGCTAGCAAAAATGTACACGAAGATCTTGTGCCAATACACGGTGCAAACGTCATTCCATCGACTATTAACCCACCTGTTTTAGATTCGAATATTCTTGCAGTACCTTCAACGGGAAGTGTGGCCGGGCCAGCAGCTGTCTTCTCCCCTACAGTTCCACATTTTCCAGCGGGCCATCGTATTAACACTGGACAAGAAGAAGCATTGAGAGGAACTGGAGGGACAAAACACGATGAGCATTTACCAATGAAGAATATGTCCACTGGACTTCTAAATGTTGTAAAAGGACCACGTATAATTGCTACCCAAATCCCTGATGCAGCTTCGAAGTCCAAGCCGTCTTCGGATAGTTCGACCACCGTGAGTTTAGTGCAACTAAGAGGGTTGTTAAGCGACAAAACTGCTACAATCAACCACTCATTGCACATAATAAACTCCTCTGAACCATTGTCGAGTACTCAGGAAACGTCACCTTCGGGTGTTCCACCACAAATGACTTCAAAGGGTCCACTTCCAATTCAGTTAAATGTCACACCTGGCATTAGAGCCACCAACTTTCACCTTGGTAGTAAACCGCCATTTTCTAGTGGGGCATTTCCGCAAAGTGGTTACTCAAGTGGAGGGGTCGATGATAGCCATGAGAAGACATCAAGCCCTCTGCCTGGGGCCTTTCAAAACGCAACACTTACAAACATGAAAGCGCATCCGCTAAAAGTTCTAACAGGAACTTCGATAGAGGCTGCAAGCCCCCTCCATAGCCCACCTCCGCTTCGTCCAGCTCCAGCAGGATCATTACGAACTGTTGCCCTAAGAAGCCCCCCACATTTAATACCGTCAGCAACAAATAGTCCGCGATTTGAGTTTCCGTCAGGAAAGCCTCTAACGTCAGGAGAAGTGAAACTGGACAGTACATGTACACCCAGTGATATGTTTACTAAAGGTGTCCAGGTGAGTCCTGGGGCATTAACCAAAGAGGAGAATAACCAAGTCAACTTAGCGAAGGCTCCAGATTCAGAGAGAATCTTTATCCATAGTAGAGCATTACATCAAGGCCTACTGGCGAATCAAAGGAGAGACGAAGGAACTCGGCATTTAGACGGAGATTCTAGTAGTATACCTGATAAGATGGCGTTCCTTCGAAAACAGAATAACCCACCACATAGCCACTTTCATACTTGCTCCCAGGGCATACAGATCAGAAAACTACCATCATCTCCAAGCTTCCAAGACGTCATGAAGGCAGGAAGCCCCAAGCCCACTGTTTTCCCAGCAGGCATCAGGCCCGCTATTGTGTCAGCTCCATCTACGTCTATACCCACAGCTACCACCACAGTTACCGTTACTCTTACATACGTACCTGTTCACTCTAACTCAAAGGATAAGGTTGTTTATGTTCCTGTAAGTAGGGCACAAACTCAGAGTAACCCAAAAGTTTTGCTTTACCAGCAACCAGGTGCCGTTTCTGTGGTCACAAATCCTATGACACCCTTTGTACGAGCCCCAGCACCTTGCAGAAGGCCAGCCAGCAGCTCTAGCGGACCAGCCCCGAAACTCTCAATCGGTAATGCCCAGAACAACCCCTCTGCGGACGAAGCCAGTAGACATTTTGAGACATTTCGTATACAAGGTTCGTCATTCAAAGACATCGAGTCCAGAGTACGCGAGGCAGTTCGGAAAGAAATGGAAGAAAAGGAAAGAGTCGATAGAGAAAAGAAAAAACATACAAAGCGCCGGAGAACTCATTCCCTGAAATCTCTTTCAGCTAGTGAAGAGAGCTTTCAGTCTGGGAGTAAAACTCCCAAATTGCACGACGATGCCAGTGTTAGTATTAAGTCCGAGATGTCTCCAGTAGAAAAAGACAAAGAAATGAAAGATGCAAGCACAGAAGTGTCATCGGCGACTCTACAAAGTGAAATGCATGTACATAAAGAAGCAGAGAGCAGTGGCCAGTTAAACGGTGGAAATATTAGCGATGACAAAGGTGATGTGGAATTATCTAATTCTGATAATAGTTACGATGGTAATGATGATGATTATGATGATGTGGACCTGGATGACGATGACAGACGAGACGATGATGGTGATGAGAAAGAGGGAGGGGAAACTAAAGAGAGGAGACAAGATTGGAGGCATCGAAGGAGACGTCGCAAATCGCTGAAAAAGAGATTCACAAGGCGGAAAGGTGAAACATCACCTCTGAAGCTGAAGGGCAAGGGTAGTGGCGAGAGAGACCATGAAGGCTCGTCGAACAGTTTTGAGCTTGATGCGACACAGTATGGTAATGACGACGAAGCATTATCGGATAGGTTGAGAGACGGAGACCATTTATCGCACAAATATGCAAGAAACGAGGAGCTTGAACGCAATGAGTATATGGAGAATGCATTACAAGAAAATGGTGTAACAGGAAGCTTAGCTGATGTAGTGCCTGATCCGATGAAAATGGATGAAAAGCATAGAACGGTGCAAGGTGCGTACATGTAGTATATGGTTTTATTTACTTATGTGAATAAGGGGTCATTTAGAATGCTTAAGTACAAGAGAGATGGTTAGGCTAATAGAAGATGTTAATGGTTATGCAGAGAGATGTGACGATGATAGCTGGGTGAAGAAATGTCCAGAAATAACTGTTCAGAATCGACAAGGAAGTAGTAGAACTCGAAAGACTTGGAACCAAGTCGCGGGTAGTAATTTAAGAGCACCGGAGTAGAATGCGGCAATCAAGAAACTAACTCATACAAGAGTGGAAGTAGACTTAGCATGTCAATGAAAACTTTAGTGTATATGGAGCTTAGCGAAATAGCACAACTTAGCCGTAGTATGAGGATAGATTTTTTAGGTTAAGGGCTCAAGTATGCTTGTAAATTGTACTCTTATAAGAAAACGTGCACTATTATTCGGATGGTGTGCATGTATTTGTTATGCAGTGGTCTGAAATAGTGGTGTTGTTTTTGTCTTATTATACTTTACTGATCTGTCAGTTCGGTGCTTTGGGCAATATGTGACAACTGTAAATAGTAAGTATTTAAAAGCACGCAATTCGTGACTCATAGTAAACTGACTAATGTACAGAGACAAGAGATTTGTTTTAATTATTATACGACTATATTTTCTGCCTCGTAGGTGTTCATCAAAGACCTTTTATTACCGATCCATTAACGAAAGTTCAACTTCCAAAGAACCCGGAGACGTGGTCGCCAGAACAAGTCGCTGAATTTATCAAGGCGACGGACTGTGCAGAGCATGCTATGAAGTTGGTTGATCAGGTAACTATTATAAAAGACATATGCTGAACAGCTATAGAGGGAGGTCTTTGTATTTAACTCACATCAGCTTCAAACAGTAACTGCTGCTTAGTTGGATGAAGATAGGCTGGCGGAATAGACATCTCCTTGCATTACTTGGTATTTTTTTCTAGTTTAAACAGTTTCTTACCAGGCAAGAGGGAAAATTTTGACATGCTTAGCAAGAGTTTGGCTACTGTTATCTTGTGGCACAGAAGTTATGAATTACTCTTTTGTTTCTTAACTTCATTTAGGGGCAACCAATACCCTCCCCAAAGTTTCGGTCACTGCCTCCGCGTTTCAGTCTTCATATGATGCTCTATAGATATCGCATCTTTTTTAAGGTTAAAAGAAATTAGCATGTAAAAATTCATGATGGGAGAAAGCCTCCCGTTACCTTTTAAGTATTTATCCAGCTCTTGTTCTTTGTCACTGAAATGCTGCAAGGAGTTGAATATGTTTTTTCTTCCGCAGGAAATTGATGGCCAATCTCTGTTACTGTTGACACGGGAAGCATTGATGGAATTCACTGGGATGAAGCTTGGCCCTGCATTGAAGATTTGCAGTTTCATTGCTCAGTTAAAGGCTCGTTTACGAATGCAACAGCTCACTTCTCCGTGTCTGTAGAGGAGCCATAGTTCCTGCTTCCCATTGCAGGGTATACTTAGGATTTTTGTATAATTTTCGAGAATCGTGATAACAATAACCTTCCCATATAGTATCTTGTAGGGCTTTCGTTTTAATTTATTGTGTTACCAATGGTGAGTGGAGATTCCGCTTAAATGTATGAGTTTGTTGTGTTATTTACCATGGTAGCATTGGTATGTCATGGTTCGTACTGTACACATTTCATAAAAGATGCAAGGTAGCTGTATGTCAAGTTGACATGTAAACATCAGTCAGCTGTCCAAGATCCCTGTCATTTGATACTGTTTCTATTCAATGCAAGTGAATAATAGGGCATCGTCGACTTAAAGACTTCGGGGTATTATCAATCAATTTGTAGGCGTTTGAAATGAAAATCAGGGAAACTGAAGAAAGTCTGTAAGGGAAACAAACTGTTTAAATACACGTAAATGGATCTCACTTTCGGCTTTCCCAGCTAGAAGTGGACTAATGCAAGGTATGGGGTTGACCTAGTTGAACACTCCATGTATCAGCCTAGTTGATGTGGGTAGTAATTATTTAAACGTTCGAAAATGGAAGAGAGGCGGGAACTCTCATATGTGTAACAATCCAGGACCTTAAATAGGGGGCGATTTACCGTCAGATATACTCGATGATAAAATTGGTCATGCCATCCTGAAACTAGCCAGTTGTGTGTTATGTAGAACCTGTAGCATTGGCCGCTATTAGGTTGCTGGTAGTGTAAGTGCTTAGTTGGGATATGTGATAATTCTAGCAATGGTCTCATCTCCTCATCTCATCTCATCATTTTTTAAGGGATTGCTTTATACGTACTCCTCCGCATCAGAGCAGCAGAATTAATGTATTCGTTACACAAAAGGGGATGAAACATAGATGTACCTTAAATTCCCTCCTAATCAAATTTACGTATGATTTGGAGGAGAAAGCGGTTGCACGTTTCTTGCTATTGAAACCCTAGGGATGAAACATGAGTTTTTTAGTTTTCCCGAAGGAATTGTCAACATATGTACTGCGAATGGTTAAAAGTGGATTTCGCAATCCATTACCTATTGCTGTATTACTAATTCAGCGTGCTGTGCTTATTTGATCGTGGCTAAGGCACCTTAAGCAATTATAATTCAATGCAATAAGTTTACGTGTGCACATAGATTTGTGGGAAGGTTAACGACAGACAAGACAGTGAAGTGATTTGACCGCTTGCGGACGGCGTTAGTCATATTGGCATCTTTCGTACGGAACTATTAATTCACCTGTGCGACAGTTCCCAAAAATTGCCCGTTATCTTCTATTCTACATGCACGTTTTTCAGCTTGAAAGCCATCACTCGTTTAAGAGATATTATAAGAAATTGGAAAGGGAACGTCTAGAAAAGTATTGAAGATCGCTTATGGATGCAAAGCTTCAGATGAAGCGCGCCATCTTCCTGGAAATTGATCTCCTTTCCAGAAAATACAGGAAATGGCCCCTGAAGTAGGCATGTTCCTAGAACTCCAAGGCGTCCCTTTGCAGGGGTGTCATCGTTTTACTGATTGTTTATGTTGATTTCATTATTGGGTCAGGGTTGGTTATGAGAGCTTGCCCTCGCTCTAATTTTTCTATAAGTCCGTTGCCATCTACTTTGTTTTAGGAGTCGTCTGGGTATCGTATCAAAGTCAGAAGGGGGACCTTACTCTAGGTGGTACATCAGCTGTGTCTTAAATCAGATGTTTTGCCTTCTCGCCTTTGCCATTGTTTCATTTTCCACGGCAAAATATGCACAGTGTTGCTAGATTGGCAATATCTATGATCTTCCAAAATTTTCCAACAGGTCGCCCGTTGCGGCATATTTAAGACCAAATGTTTCTGCCTTGCTTTTCAGACATCGATAAGTTAGTTGTAAGTAATGGAGTTTTCATTGCGGAATCGCCCGATAGGCGTTTTACCGTCATTTTGGCAATACTGAAGAAGTATTTGATATTTGTGCAAGCATGCAGGTGTCAGTGATTCATTTTGCATGGTAAACTTTTGTAAGTCGTTAACCGATGTTCCCTTTGGTATTCTCAGTATTTCCACAATTCAATAAGGTGCAATGCAGGACGTTGATAGAGCAAGGCGTTCGCGGGCTGATTACCTCATCTGCCACGCTACTACGACTCGCTTCAAGTGACTTGGACATCCAGTGCTGCATTGATAGTACGGCATATCTTTCGAATTTCCATGCTGACATACCTTAGGACGTAGGCAGGCTATCACAGCTTCCCGTTTCAGCAGAAGAATTATTACTCGTCTGTACTCTTCCGCTTTCTTTTCACTGTCTATAGTATTGTATATCATTT
>JAAAKL020000242.1:0-49629 GCA_010016065.2 Carybdea cf. marsupialis auct. non (Linnaeus, 1758)
ATGACTATTCTTAAAATAATATCCTTTCACCGGAGGGTCAGAGTCTTAGAGTTGCAGAGTTGCAGAGTTGCAGAGTTTCGGAAGTTAACCGAGTACATGAGTTATAGACTTTCAGAGTCTAGAGTTGTATTGATAAGTTATGTAAAGAAATATGGAGAACAAAGATGATCTTGTCTTACATGGCTTCTAGTTCTGACACAATCTGTTAGTTCTATTCAGTACAGTACTAACCCAAAAATCATGAAATCACAGTGCACAGAGACACTAGTCTCAAAATCGTATAGAGTCTCTGATTTGCTACGTAAGAGTCTTTCTGTGTTTGTTCGAGTCATTAACAAAGTCACTAACATCAAATTGGGTCTAATTAACCATGAAAGCGAGGCTAATCTCAGAGAGAGGCTTTCGCGAGGCCCACCTGGGTATTAGTCTCACGTGGGGAATTCATGATGTCTGAGATCCTGTTCCTTTTGCAATAATAAGGTTTCAAGAAGGCGAGTAGAAATATACTGTTATATGAATTGCAATAGAAGTGATGTCAATGAGGAAGAGAAAAATTGTTATTTTATGGTATTTGAGACATAATGGAAGAAGGTGGTTAAAGAAAAGTTCACTATTGTTCTGTGACTTACTTTCAGAGAAGTCTAACAATATCGCTCCTGTACTAACAATATTCAGTCTTACAATACGCTCTCCAAATCCCATATTTAGGCTATTTGAATCTATCTTTTGTTTTATAGTTTGCTTTTAATATCATTGTTTAATTTGTACGTTTTGAATTATGTTCAGCAATGATGGCGGGATTTCAAATCTGAAGTTAACTGCCATCCCATCAATGTTTTACGCAGGAATTTCTGAAGGGGGGAAGTCAAACAATGGGAGGCAGGCATAAGGAATCACTTTGCGAAAGTAGTCGGGAGCTCTATTCAAAAAATTTGGGTAGCAACTCCTGTTTAGGCTATTTCCCTATAATCATCGCAATCTACCACAAAACTTTACTTGTTCTTTCAAAAAACGGGAATCTAATGGTTTCATGATGGCATGGGGGTGCATGACCCCGTGCCCGTGTAAATGAACATATGACTTCCGTACGTCATGTACCTGATCATAAAGAAGAAATTATCAAGGGGTACGTTATTCAAACTTTTAGAAGTACAGGATACATCACTCCAACACAAAACCATGAAAACATCAACTATAGTGCGAAATCTAGATTACGCAAGATCCAGGGGTAGTGGGAGCACTCTCACGACCAGCAGCTTAACCCAGACTTGATGCTCATTACGTTCTTCTTAGAACATGTAGAGCCAGCTCAAGTTCAAAGACTCCAAGGACGTTTAAAATGATATCCATCATTAGGTGCAGAAGTCAGGATGTAGTAGATTTGGGGACACCAATTTTCGAAATTATGTGGCCCAGGTAGGTTTCAATGTTTCTAACACTGAACTACTCCCATAGGCTGGCCTTACATCCCGCGGGGTTTATCGGACATTGCTGAGCCATAGGAATGGCTTTGACCGCAAGTTCCAAATCGTTTTCTTTATCGTTTTCAATGGTGACATTTTCACTCTTCGTTATTATCTCTTTAAACCTGATATTTTCAGATTCTCATCTCAGAGACACTTTGTAACTTTTAATGGGCGTTGGACAGATTGTTTGGCCGGATGGAGGTCTTTCCATAGCCAAGTCACATGTTTCAGTAAGACTGGTCGCTAAACTGTGTAGAGCTAAATGTTGATGTTCACTAATGGAAGACTGGGATCTAATGTTGCAACTAGAAAAGAAATAACTACTTTATCTCCAGGTCACCATAGCACGTTTCCATTATTCCAGAATCACAGTATCTAAGCATGTACAGCACAAATACTCTCCTAGTTATCTTGTACATGCTCATGGTAAATAAATATAAAAATCATCCACAGGAATCAGCAATTTATCAGTGGTAGCTTACCTAGTCCTGTTCGCACGGTTTAAACTCAAATACAATATAAAAAGTGTAAAAAAAAATTTGGTACTTACTACGCTAAGTCTGCTCCCAATTTGAACTAGTCGAAGGGAGAGAAAATTGCATTTCGGTTACCACCCCGTCACTCCTCCATGGAAGATAGTACTGAAACAGTACGATGTTGTTCATATTTGAAGTATTTATCTGGCCGGATGCATGACTCGAAAATATTCTACGCAAAGATAATAACGCTTGCCTTTGCAAAAAATGTCATCGGGGTTTTTTCCATGATTTTCTTAATATCTTGCTCTGGTTTTGTTCTCCCTCGGTCATTTCATTTGATGCCATTTTACCTCTTGGCATATCAACCTTAGGTTTTCATATTATTAAAGCATAAGTTCTTTAAAGGTTCTTAGTGCAGATTTTCAGAAACAAAAATTTTCACAAAGACATCACAAAAAAATAGAAATGCGACTCCTATTCTATTCTTGTTCAAATTCCTTAAATATAAATATCTGATCATAATGAAGCAAATACACTCGGTTCTGGAAAAAATGTTGCCAGCGAACTTAAGCTCAAAGTTACATGTCAGCGAACATTGGGAAACAAGTAAAGATATAGGAGGAGGTAGGCACGGTCCTTCGATTCTACATTGCTAGGAGCGATCATGGAAGCTCAGGGAAATATTTGCTGCTGTCACGTTTCAAAATATAGTGTGAAATTCCTTTAGCTGCCCATATTTTTCGGTCAATAATGTATTCCTTGATAAGTTGGCAAGAAATTTGGACTCTGTATCAAAAGCCACCTAATTCGATTTGCCTGAACAAGTTGAAATTGAATCGAGTTTGGGTTCTTTTACAAACTGAAACGTCGTTCTTCTCACTTAGCCTTTGTAATCTTTGATATTAGGTCGAATTCCCTAGAGTCAGACTATGTATCTGTAATGGCCGTTTCCTCCCTCATCCACAGCAAAACAATAACAAACAATCAAGGAAAACAAAATTATCACAAAGGGGACACGTGTCCCCTGATTCTGAAGTGGTAAGGACATCATTTGTTTTAGTACACGTTGGAACAGTCTAGATTCACGATTTCTCCCCCACAAATAAATGCTTTCTAGCAATTAGGAAATAATTGGTTATATCTAACTGATAGAGCGAAGGATGAAAAGGGATTACAGTATCTCAACCAACACCATTTTCCTAGTCATCTGATAAATATACAATCCATGGCTAATCACAGACAGGAAGTCAGGATCTTAGTTTTGCGGGAGCAAATTACTTTTCGGGAGGAGGGAAAGATTTGTTTTGCATAGAAAAATCTTGCCGAGTACTAAAATTCATGGACGACCTTTTCTCTTTGACTAGAGATATTCTCTAAACTTCAATCTTGTAGGAATGGGTAGCCCCGCTCTGCTGTCTATGTACTGGTGCTTGGTCAATCATGATGGACTTTTTCCCCAATAATGCTTTGAAACAACACCGTGTTTGATTTCAAAATCTTTCCTAGAAATGTTCTTACGCCGATCGTGGATAATGCCATGATAATGCAATAACAATCGCAATAGGCCTGCATAATCACTGTCATGCCTCATTACGATTTATTGACTGGTTCAAGTTTTTGTAGATTGATTTCTCCGCACCTTTAAAGACTTTTGCCTGGACGTTGTTATTGGTTGAGCTGAAGTTATGATTAATTGATCAGGGTGAGATAAGATTTACTACTCCAAAACAGTGACAACTTCTACAGGAAACTTTCTGGTCGCGAATCCTGTGATATGAGTTTGCATCAAAGCAACAACCGATAGGACTGAAATCTGATGGGTACAGGAGGAAGGTGTAGGCCGCCCATTTGCCAGGCAAGGGGCTTTTTTTCTTCGGAAAGGATAGTAACTTGACCCTGATAATGTTTCCTCGATTAACCTTCCTACTGATGACAATACTCCTTGCTTGAAGACTGTCCGGGACAGCCTAGACCCCCCCTTCCCTACACCCTTAATTTCATTCTGTTCTATCCAATCCATTCTATTATGCATGGTAGCTACAAGAATTAAGAGGGTAATGTCCCAATGATGAACAATCCAATAATGTTCCCCTTTTTGTACAAAAATCAAGCAACAGACCTTCAGTGATCTGCCCTCGAGGATACCTTGTTCTTTATTACGACAAACCCCCTCATTTGCAAAGAACCAGCCGTCTTTCTGCTGAATCCAACGTATCGGCCACAGGGACATGCGATACTTTCTGCGTGAAAGAAACAGAGGATGTACTTTTCTTTAAACCATAATCGGTTGGATTTACGTATCTACGTCGATTTACATGCATTAGCCATGCATTTCAGGCCCAAGTTTAACTGTCTTTCGCCGAGTTTATGAGGCCTGAGAATAAATTCAAATAGTGGTTGTGCTAACGTGAGTTCTCCTCACAAATCGTACAGTTGAAAAGAATTTAGGATCGGCATGATCAGCGCCTTTCAGCTTGGTCTCAGATCATCAACTGGAAAGTTGAAAAAACGCAATCCACTAAAGTGCAGATAACACGGCTATTCTCCTGCAGAGAAAGAGAGAGAGAAAGAAAAAATGTAGGGTATAGAAAGTCTCATATTGTGCCTAAAATGTAGTACCGAAAGAGTTCAATCGTACCAGGAAGCGTGGTAGGGGTTTGATGTATAATTTTATCTCCCAAACATGGCAAACCCTAGGTGTCCCGTGCAGAAAGAACTTTTTAGGAACTAGAAGCAGAGACCTACCTCAGATCAATGGAACTGGTGGGGCTAACAGGTGAAACGGGTTGGTGAATACAAACTTCTGAAAAGAATGCTAACAACAATAGCGTTTTACCTTTCCGCTGAAAAAAATGGCTATCTGCTCAATCCTTACCCTAAATTTTCAACGTTTATCTTAAAACTGCATCGAAATGTTAAATATGCTACCTTGGAATTATTTTCCTTATGGGTTACGAGATCAAAACACTCGTAGTAGAGTTTCCCGCTCATTTTTTTCCGCAGAAGAAACATGAAAGAATATCGATGACCTTATTTGGAGCAGACCTTGCGGCCACATTTATGGCAAGTGACCAATAACATTGTATTGATTGTCCAGCTTGGCCAATCAGAAGCTGAGAATTGGGTAACGGACCTATTCATATTTTGAGAGTGAACTACTCGACCGTGCAGGAAAATGTGCTCAGCTGATATAACGTTATTTTAGGGTCCTAACTACATGCTGCATAGTTTTAAATTGTAAACATCTAAAAACTCTAGAATCTAGGATAATCATTTTCGTTGTCCTTTATGGATGGAAACATGTACAGCCCGTATCAGAATAATATATACGATTTAGATAACATTAACGTACAAGATGTTGATTTTAGTGTAGGCTATGACAGTTACAGTGCTAACTATAATTTTGGGGAGTTCGTTCAGGATGGTCTTGGTAGTCTAGACCAAAGGGCGCCAATGAAATTAAAGATCGATGCAGCAAATACAAGGGACCTAACAAGTTTGCAATGGCTGCAATCTGTGTCTTTACCAGTGGATCAGAATGGATCTAGGCAAGTTCAATTAATGGTGGACCCGAACACAAACATGCCTGTGCAATTTTCGAGAGCGAATCAAGTAGTTTCACTACAGCAACAAGTTGGAATTCCTCAGATTCAACAGATATTTTCAAGATCGGATATTCAAGAGATGGCAAGTATCCCTCCATCACTCGCAAGTAAAGTCCAGGTTAAGCCTGGAAAGGAAAACGGAAATCCTGATCAGAAAATTTACCCAAAGCCCGTATTCTCGTATTCGTGTCTCATAGCCATGGCATTAAAGAATAGTGAAACTGGAAGCTTACCTGTTAGTGAGATTTATAAATTCATGCAGTAAGTATATTCTTTGATACGTTCGGGATTGTGTGGGATACAACTATAGGTGTACGTTGGACGCTCTGTTTGGATTTTAGTTTGTGTATTTCGTCTAATTTATTGTAAACAAACCGTGGCTCAGTTTTACCTGAATGTAGTGTACCCTGTAGTATCACTGGGTTGAATGATTTTTCTGCATGATCGATTAGTGTGTCATTATAGCGAGTGCTTGGCTAAGGCTCTTAAATTCAAGCAAATTCGCGTCTTGAATAAGGACAAACATGTTGAGCCTATAGATAACGATTGATGTAAGACTTCTTGTCGACGAAATAGAAGTATCTCAGGCATATTGACCAGCCGAGAGTGAGAACTCTCCTACCAAATCAGACACGAAAGTTCCCACATTCCTTTACTAACAGCTGAAGCCATCCCTGTTTCTAACATGGTGACAGTTCCACATTTAGACCTGGCTAAAAATAGCTGTGTCCCTAAATATTGCTATTGTATTTTTCCTATTCAGAGGCAAGTTTCCGTATTTCAAGACTGCTCCAGATGGATGGAAGGTACAGATATTTTTCTTCCCTGTTTCTTTTCTCTTCAAAATATAAGTAAGAAGAATTCATTTCTTTGTCATTGATGAATCATTCAATTTTCAATGAATTTTATGACAGACCTACTCATTAATATTTCACGACCTGACTCTCTGTCTGCAACTCGAGTCATGTTTCGATTTTATCATTTTCTGAAACTCCCATTTTTATATGATATAAGTTCAATTAGGGGCTGATTCAATCTGGTTAGTATCTGGCTATTTCGTAAATTTTGTGTTGAACAGTCATTCATTGTCTACATAGTTAAGTCCTGTGGTATGGGGCTTACCCACTCTTAGACTAACTAACCGCGTTCCATCACACGTCCATCTGTATTAAAAAACATCAGTTTGATATCTTTATATACCAAGTTGAAGATTTGCCTACTACAGATAGTTTTATTGTCATTTAATATTACTACCGAGCTCTGTTGTGTTTTGTGGAGACACTTTTCTGAGTAGCATCAGGTCGGCGGATTAGAGGGGAGATATGTCTTTGTCATAATCTCACCGAGAAAATCCATAAGTATTGTTTAAATTATGCTCAGCCTAACCGTACAAAACGTTTTTAACTCGCAACATCAGCGATCGCGACTTCCTTAAGTATTCAAGGGTTCTCTTTGGTTAAATCGACCTCTGTAAAAGAATGGGCGAGCAAGGTTTGCCTGGGTCACTCTAGCTTACCCATCTTTTGGATTTAACTTGGGTACGCCCTATCTACTGTACTTACGATATCCAACATTTCTCGTAATGAAGACGTTCCATGATTAAGGAAGGTTACAATAAATTTTGAAACGACAATTTTACTTAAGGTCAACCTTGCCCGTAGGGGGAAGTATATTCTCGGCCTAGTGCAAGAACTATTCTTTATCTCTTCAATCTGGCATAAATGCAATGTTTACAAATTCAGGCACGTGTGTCCACAATTTTTACAAAGCTGGGCCTATTCTTTCCAATTTCCAAAAGAAGAATCATGGACCTTGGATATATCGAGTTCCAGCTGTCTGTCAACGCAAGCATTTATCGACTAGCTACTATAAAGAATGGTTTTATTAAGGATGAACTTTGTTATAAAAATTCAGGATGATATAGGATATTCCCTCTCGTTTTCAAAGTTTTCATCGATTATTTGAACATATTTTAACAACCTAATGCCCAGCTAAAATTTTACGATCAGGTACTTGCTTTCGAGGTTCCATATGGGATAATGACGTGAAGCTATCATTTCTTGAATCTAAACAACCTGTTCTATTTGGTAGGTTCAACAATTCCAGTCTTTCGCTTCCCCTAATGGCTTACCAGGGAAATAGTCAATAGCTCAGCTTATCGAAATGATTTCCTCTGAACCATTAAATCTACCCATTTTAATATTATCCACGTATTAAATATAGTAATGAGGTTATTGATAATACTGCTTGGTCTTCTAATCAGGTAAACATAAGTTTGAGCTGGATAGTTAGCTTGATTCTCTGATTAATGAGTCTATCAGTAACATTGTTCGTCAGAGATTGCTAGGCTGAAAATACTGGAACTGCAATTTAGTTTGTCTGCATAGTTTCCGTAGGAGATGGCCTGAATATCGAAAAGAGAGAATTTGGCCTATAATTATCAGTTTTTGGCTCTAACGTAGAAGATATTTTTGAAGTTTAGTCTATTCTTCTAAGAAATTTTGTCGAAATCGAATGCCCTAAACGTTCCTTAAAGTTTTGACAATTTTTTGAGTCTTGGGTACCAGAGATTGACAAAGCGCTTATGCCACAAGGATTTTATTAGGGATTTTTCACATTCCAGAGTTTATTTTAGTATGATGTATTATTCAAGCCGTGATGATATATTCCGCAACGAAACTCAGTTGTTTGGCTGTAACATCTGTCCTGTAATGAGCTAACCAACACTGATGCAAATTTTTGCATTCCAATAATGTAAAAGTACTTAAGGAACTGTGATAGCAAGTTCTTATAAAATGTTGGCAATATAACTGTCACGTGGAAAGGTATAAAGACGATTGAGCATGGCTTTATTTCCCTTCCATTGGGGTTTATCAGCAATATTTCAGGGTTCAGTAATCAGTAAGTTATGATAATACTATTTTCCACGTAGGTCTTGGCTTTAAAAATTTATTTGGGGAGTGTATGTCATGTACGTCCTATGCTGGTCTGCTTAATTACTAGCAATTGACATGTCTACACTACTCGAAAATGATCACCTAAACTGCTACGTCTTCAAACTTGGATTAAAGTCTTCCGCGTTTAAGCTTCATGCTGTCAAATTTCCCCTAGCAATGCACATTTCAGCCTAGAAACTTGTTACAAAAAGAAAAGATCACAGACATATTATTGCTGGAAAGGATACATGGTCCTTGATCGCTTATCCCGTATGGATGATAGCTGCATCGTTGTTTTAACGTGGAAATTATTTCAGATTCGTTTGCACTCACCTACTTGTAAATACTTGTAGAATGAGACACTTCTGTGTATTTAATTGATAAGATTGTTAAAGATGCCTTTCTCTTGTCCAGGCATATTCTTGGACTGTGATAATTTCAGGAGATGCTATGGAGATATGCCATTTACCAGGGGTTAAACTCAGTACCCATGCGCCTTACACAGAGCAGCTCATATGTATGATTCTATCTTAAACTCAAGATTGCTAGCACGTTCCTACGGCAGACAAAATCTTTCTTTATTCACTTTCTTTTTAGTTTGTAGTCTTAAAATAGAGCATGTTGTAAAGAACGGGTTTCTTTTACGCCCAGTTCTTCTTTTTCATGATATTACATGCATTCGTCGACTGCATCGCCAATTTGCTTCCGTATCTATCAAAGATTGCTCTCAACTCTACTAAAAAGTCCATAAACTCACTGAGGTATCTCAAATCTGAATTTTTAGCGGAGACGTTTTCTATAAACTGCTTGTGAGGTAACAGCCTCTTAATCAGAAAGTTACGGAGGTGTCTACACTGAAGTGCGCTTTTAGGACAGAACAACGTATCAAATTTTAGCCGACTTGACGTTGAGCTAATCTCTTCATTTTTCCACCATATTGTGCACACAACAATTCTTCTCTTTGTTTCCTGAACAGTTGTAACTTCGGTTTCAATCCTTTGAACCCCCATTGCTAGGTGCTAACCCGACTTTCCCTCCTGGGGCTTGTTACAGACACGACCTCTAGGTTGTTGTCACTTACTCCCAACCTCGGAACTGATAACCCATTATTCCAACGTCCTCATTGCATGGTGATATTACAAAGGCATGAAAAAGGCCCGATGTGTTGGGACGGCGATGTTTTATTTTCCCCGGGGAGAAGAACACCTTGCTACGTACCCTAACTATTGTCTTCTTTTGTGAGAAGGGTGTAATTGCGAAACAAAGGTAGAAGACTAATGACTTCTAAATAATCGTTTCTTGTCAGAGACTTTTCTAGCTAAAGAGAAACAAAAACTTGATTGGTGTGATATCGAGACCCTTAGACACTTGTAACTTGTATGGAATCATGAATCGCGACCGTTCTTTCATACGATAAGGAACTTTGAGTTGATAAGCACTTTAAAATGTCAACTGAGACTCATCTTTTTAAGAAAGAATGTAACTGTGAACATTTTACATCAGCTTGTTATTGCGCATGAGCAACTTTTTCAGTCTCTGAATCATCGATATAAGTTGTTGAAATTTTTGTTTAGATTTTATCCAATTCCAGCTCTTTATACTGTGCAGAATTTTTATAAGTGTTTAGCGCTATGAAATACTAGCACTATAGAAAAAAGATGTTATATACATGATATGATCTATAGAAAGAGATACTAAAGGAAGAGATCTGGAAATTCGCTACTTCGAGTTTCACGTATTCACGATCATCAGGCCGCATACGCCACATAAATATGATATGATACATATATATATGTATGTATATACAAATCAAAGAACTTGCAAAAGTTTACCTCAGTTATTCCGAGTTTCACGTCCCACGACGATTCTCGGTGATCACCAGTTTGAGAATCGTCGTGGGACGTGAAACTCGGAGTAACTGAGGTAAACTTTGGCGAGTCCTTTGATTTGTAGGATTGAGCTCTACAGAAATGTATTGAGCACTGTCGCAACGGTATTCTTAACTCTATTTTTACTGTTTGCTATGTATGTATATATATATATCATTACCTCATTGATAACAAGATCAAAACGCTCCCCTATGGTATGTGTAATTCACACGAACACTAATGCAACAAGAAGTGAGTCAGTAAGTTATAAGAAAATTGTTTGCTGTCGGGTATTATTTAAGTAAGCGACCTTGGTGGCAGGTCAAAACTGAGTAGAGTTTCACTGATTTGCTATTTAAAATCCGCGGGTGATTAAATACTTTCACAACCACTAAACGCCTTAGGGTAAGGCATTTGTATGGAACAATGTTCTCCCTCTCAGATAGATTTGAACAGCCTCTTCTCACCCACTGTCCTGGAATTTTTGATATATGTATTTCTTTCGCTGCTGCTGACCTTGCGCGTATGTTAAATGGACGGTCTAAGTAAAATTTAGGCGTGTTTGGCGTCTTTCCACAGAAGAAACCGCCTGAAGACGAAATTCAGACAGAGTTTTATGATACTCGATGTAATTTTTGGTTGACGTCCTCTGCTCGCCTACCACCCTCCATGGAAGTTCAAATTTTCTCAATTTGAAACAACGAGAAATGGAGAGCTTATCCTCTCTTTCCATCAGTTCTGCTGTGCTCTCACCTGCTAGGCTGTCTCTTTCAAATGTAGTGGTGAGAACAACACTGTCTTCTCCTTCAATAGCTCTCAAATTAGCTTTTCTTATGATTACAATACTTTCCCGCTTAGCAATTTAAAGTTATTCGCACTCAGGGTTTCACCATCTGTACTTTGAACCAGCAACTGGGCCAAAACCTGCCTAAACTCGCATGGCTCTTTATTTCGACTTGTTTTTCAACAGATTTTAACCTAGCTAAGTCTGTCACGGCACTTTCTCTCTCCTATGCAATTAACTATTCCATTCTAGAACGTTCCACCATTTTATTCGTGCGGTGGAAACTGATTGTCCTGCTACAAGAAAGGCACAGTCACGCCACATAAATATTTTAACTTTGGCATCTTAATGCGGTTACTCTTGCTCTAGTTGCCACTTCAATGGCATCCGATACCATCCTTTGTCACTACAAAAATTTCTGAATCTTCTACTATTTTGGCAATTACAGAGCCACGCGAGAAGGACAACCCGCGGGTTTCCGGTTTTCGATACACGCGCCCATACAAATTATATCAGACAATAAAATCTGACCTCTTCTTGAATACACCGATGAAAAATGATTTAAATTGTCTTATTTTGGAAACCAGAATATACAGGTGTTAGGGAAGTGTATTTCAAATCTAAAGAAAGAGGGAATTAGGTTTTTATTTAGAAGTTGAATACTTCAGTAGATCTTTAATGACAAGAGCTACACCATTTTTCTTGTAGCAGATGAAATTAGTTAAAGGCAGACCGGCTCGCTTCATTTTGTTACAACGTCAGACGTCCTTACTAACAATCTTGTAATTATGGATAATAGGACTGGAATTTTGAAATCTGGTCGTTGGTGGTCGTTGATTTCTTGGTAATTGTTTTCACTGTCTAGTTCCTAGCAGACAAGCTAACGTTGTTATTACTTTAGTTTTGTCTAAAGGGAATCTGCTTCAAATTATCAAGTTTCAAAATCTAAAGCATCAGTGATTTTGTGTATATTCTAGGATTTTCCGATGACTTTTAGATAAGTCAATGATATCAAGGGTTGAAAATTTAGATTTTTACATCAAAATATGGAATTCTGATAAAAATAATGTTACCATTTGTCCTGGATACAAAGATGTTGGATCTAAAAATTAACCAAGAAAATTGATCTTCGAGATTTCCTCCTTTTCTCTGGTTTACTAAATTTAAATGGACTTAAAATGTTCGATTTCTTTACTAGAACAGATTAGTTCTTTATAGAAGCCGAAGAGGTTTTAGAAAGGCAATAGCTGCTACTTGTTATTAACTTGATACTCAGATTCCCAAAGTATCAATGCTAATAAATGCAAATTATGTGAGTATTACCACCTTAGAAGCCCGAGAATCTTTACTGAAAGATAGGTGAAACGGTAAAAGTACATGGTATATCTGCTAGCTTGTTAGACTTTGATAGTTGCCAGGTTTTTATTCTAACAAATCATCTGGCTTGATGTCTCAAAAGAAAGGCTAAATATTGCACAGGGTTGATCTGCAGTCTGCATTCACTAAAACCGAAACTTTTCTTAAGTGAATTCACACCGATGGTTCACGCAAATGGTTGGCTCTGAACTCGCTAGCACACTTCAACCTCTATCTCACTTTTTTCTACAGGTACTACTTTGGTAAATGTTCTTCTGAGTTGGATGAGTTGGTTCCTCTTCCCCTCATCAGACCAAGGTCCACTGGATATGCAGAATCTCTCCATGACTTTTCTGTTTCTATTCCCAAAACAAACCGAAATTTCTGTGCTAAAAGTTTCTTCCCTAGGAATGCCAAGATCTTTAACTCTCTGTTTCCAGACTGCTTTTCTCTTACTTATCATCTTGACACTTTCAAATCTATTGTCAATCGTGATCTTCTTGGGAATATTTAATCTTTCTGTTGTTACTTACATCTATTTTTCTGCTTATATTTTATTTCTACTTCTTTCAAAGTAAGTTGATGTGGCAACCCTGCCTCCTTGTATTGAGCGAAGGAGGTTAAAAATATGCTAGCATGCTCACTGCAACAAAATGAGCTATGATCGATTATGTTTCTTACCCAGCCAAACCCTTGTTTCTTAATTTGTATCGGTACCTCTGCTCATTCAAATGGCCAGCAACTTCATAAATGAGGTTGGTGCGTAAAAGCGATGCCAATTTGAAGCCAAAAATCATATGTTATTATTTATGTCTTCTTTAATTTGTGCTTTGAAATGACGTGCATACGTTCCTAACTGTATAATTATGCATCGATTACCTGTGGGCTTGCGTCAAGTAAGAACTGCATTCGAATGCATCTTGGACGTCAATTGCTGATGTGGCCGCCGTTGCTGTTGTGGGCATCGTATTGTTTACATGCAAATTAATAAACAGACAACAATTTTATTTAAAGCATTATAGATATTGTGTTATTTACGACACTTTCCTAGACTATTTTGTGTACCATCCAAGTTAGTTCTACGAGTTTACCGTGAGCATAGAAATTTTTAGAACGAGATGAATGATTGCGATGGCGTAAAAATACCAGGGTCATTAGACACCGTAGGATATACAAGTTGGAAGTAAAATGTGATGACAGGCGGTGAAGGACAGAATAATTATTTAAGCATGTTTTAATACTTTAAGCGAAATGTGTTGCACGTAAAGAAAAGAATCAGTGGACAGGAAGTTACAAAATTTTTACAAAAAGAGGCTGATGCAATATCCAAGTCCCTTCCCATCTTTGCAGATTGCATTTTGCATTCTGTTTATACTACTGACTTAGGATAAAGGAAGAATGATGAGAAATAATACGAGAATATCAGTGCATTAATAAATTGCAAAGATGACTTCTTGGAATAATTTTAGACAAGTGTTTATTTATATTGATTTTTATTCATTTATATTATGTTTAAAGATGCTATAAACATTAGGAAAATAACCTTGCAGCACTCTTTCCCACCAACGAGAGGGTTCTTGAGAGACAATTATTTCGTAGAGCTTCCTTTTAACGTAAGAGTATTGAGAAAGAAAAGAAATCTTTCTAGTGGTGGTGACATGACGAGTTCTGGGGGAAAATTTCAAACAGGAACGAGATTTTATGTCATGGAGGTGCAAGTACTATGGATGTTGTAATATAGCAGATAAAGTCTTGGAAAGTCTTTTCTGTAAGGTAGGGGCTGCAGAGGATCGAAGATGGGATATCCAGTAAGGTTTTTACGAAAACAACTTGAAGTCTTTTTAGCTTTTGACGTAAGTCCAACATTTAGTCTTTATTCGGATGGAAATACATCCAGGTTACGTTTTCCGATACAAAGAGGTTAGCCTTCCAGCTTGTTTCGTGCTGGATGTAACTTCAACACCTTAGGTATGTCAACCAGGAGATCATAAATTATGTTACCATACGCGGTTACCATAGTTAGTTTGATAGAGCAAGACGCCTCAATAATATGGGGTGCTTATTCGAATCAATAGATCTTCCCCCTATTAGTGCCTAAAGATATTATATTATCAGATTGTACCTTAATGTCTAGAACATCTTGACGCTAGGTTCTTATTTCAAAGTACCTATTAGATTTTGATTCTCGCCAAGATAGAACCCGTGTGAAATCTATTGAGTTGTGCTTCAGAGAACTACTACAATCTTCTAAGAGACCCCTTCGTATGCATGCTCGTCTCTTATCCAACAAGGGAGTGGAAATTGTAATGACATAAGTTGACTCTTCGTTACTTCATCACCTTCGAAAACGTAATGTGTAAAATACTTTCTATAAAAGAATTAACGAAGTTAGTACATTCTGTCCAACTATTCAACTTGCATATATAATATAGGAAAAGACACGATTCTGGGTTACCTTAGTATTACTAACCCTTGCTCATCGGTGTTACTATATGTTTGACTTATTGCACCGAGGCACAAGAAATAACCACTAAGGTAAATGGAGGCATCCCAAAGTTCCAACCATAAAAAGACAGGTACAACACCTTTCTCTCACAAATTCCCCTCATCGAGAAGTGTAAGTATCGCAGTTGAAATGATATCCCGATTATATGTTTACGATGTATATAACGGCAAAGGCATCAAACCGAGTGGAACTTTTCCTACAGTAATATAATTAAAGCCTTGAGACACACACCATTAGCCACACACCGCAAATGATAAGTCTGCTTTTCTCAACTATGCACGGCCTCCACACAGCTGAGTTAAAAAAGATAGAGCCATCATATTTTGTTTAAATGTAACACAATGTCGTAAAAATGCCATGTGACAAACAATTTTCAACAACTAAGTTCAACTACTCTCACAATCGGTATCCTCAGTATACGATCTAAAGTTTTCAAATAACACTAGCAAAAATAGTTGACTGTGCTGACATGCCCTTAGCTTATATTGCAGCGGACATTTAGATAAAGTCTCTTTCAAGCCAAATGTGAGTATGATCATAAACCGAATGACTCCTTCTAAATATGGAACTTTGTACATCAGGTTTCTTCGTTTCCACGCCTCGCCATCCAAGTCTACAATATTCAATCGTATGTATATCAAAACCTCATTCTGAAATCGAGGTTAAGGCTGGGATATTTAAGTGTTCCGCCGTCAGAAAAATAGTCAGAGGTGAATCCGACGGATTCATATGTTTTTATACCAGAGGTAGTCACACGTGACCTATTGAGGTTCACCTAAATCAATACAGCTGCATACAAGATGAAGTAACCAATGCTGGCAAGATTCCGTGTAAGATATCGCTAATTTGGCTTATCTTCTTTTTGTTTTCAAAGCAGATGCTTTGCTACGGTAAGAAATTGAAAAGGAGAAAGCATTAAGTGCTTGCAACTATGTCAGGTAGTTTTGAATGACAAACTAGGTGGGAGGAAGTTGGCAATGAATATCCGAACAGGCAAAGTATACGAGCCCATTAACAGAATTAACTAGTAAAATAGACCAAATTCAACTTTTTGGTTGTGTACACGTATTCAACAGCTGAACGATTTTTGTGGTCACGTAAACAAGGTTCGAATTATCGTCTCGGCATTGGGAAATTATAAGGGGCTTCAGATTTTTTGAAAGAGAGCTCCAATAAAACTGAGTTCTACAAATTTCCTGAAAGTTTCGTCTTTGGACCCGTGTGCCATTCATCCACTTCAATAAATCTCATTACGATTACATTTCGACAGGAAAATGGAAAGGTGTTTCTGTATAATAATTAAATTTCTATAAATACTTAAGCGACTTGTCAGTTCCTTGGATTTCACTGTTTCAATACAGGTGTAGGAGTCATAAGTGAAGAGAAGAAATAAATCCGAAAGCAACTATATTTACACTCTGTTTTGTTCAGCCGACCTTAGGTATGTTTTAATTAAGACTCGAATGATATCAACTGACACAAAAGTAAGCGTGTGCAGTGACGTGATGGTATAAAGTGATGAAGCCAACAATGAAATGTGACTTAATGGAAAGCAAGTTTCCCCTCACCTAACGGAAGTTTTATGCCCTGCGAAGTTGAGGAGAATGCAAGGATTTCATAAATAACGGTTTTATTCATAAAATGCCGTACTATACAGATGCATAGTCATGCTGTTTACCTTTGTATTTATGGTCAACAAGAGGATACCGATGCCGAGCATCTCCAAAAATGTATCAAAGTATGTAGGCCTACCAATACACGATTTTGATCTATACAAACGTCAGTTATTCGCGCCAGCTAAGCATTCCAATAGCAAGTAGCAATAACTTCTAAGGCTCATCAGGATAAAGCTGAGATAATCAACTTACAAGTCTGCTCCATGTAATACAGAAAAGAGTTGATTTCTTGTAGAAAAATTAGAGCACCATCCTCAAGTCTTGCATAAAGGTAAGCGAAGGAACTATCAGGGCATGCCCAGACTAAGGTCACATAATTGTATTTTAGAGAGATGTTGCATCGTACATTTGGCAGACTACCAGTACGTCTGATTTATTAGGCACTTCTTGTCTGTGGTGAAAACTGCAAATTTCAGAGGCACGTAAAAGACCTTCTGCCTGCATCCGTAAAATGTACGATGAAATGCACATTTAATTAATTACTAAACTCCTTTAAGTCATAGATATATGTTGATAATTATTATCATTACAAGGTTAGGTGTTATTTCTGACTAGTCACTTAAACCCATGCAACCAATTTGTCCTTTTATGCTTGTATATGCTTATCTCTATGTTTACATTATCTATATGTATATATATATATATATATATAGATGTATGCTACAGAGCAATGGTAAAAAGGAACAGCGAAATACCGCAGTTACCTCAGGTTTCACGTCCTGTCTGCTGACGTTCCTCAGACCGCGAAAGAATATTCTTCCCGTTCTGACGAACGTCAGCAGACATGATTTAAAACTGCGGTATTTCATTTGCCCTATTTTACCACTGCTTTGTAGTATTAGGCTCTACCTTGTTGTATTGAGCACTCTAGCAACGTTATCAATATTTGTTGGTATATATATATATATGTATAGTTGTATGCAGTAACACACAGAATTACATTTGAGTACTCAAATTGATCACGACTGTCTCTACTTCACTTCGGCAAAAAGCCTGATATTTCAATGCAAAGTTTATATGCATAAATAAATTTCATAAATGCATGCATGCTCAGATGCCCACATCAAATCAGATGCCACAGATGTTCTGTTTTATGTACTCATGTTTCCTGTATACTGGGTTAGTATACAGCGGCCTACCTTCTGTCTCACTCTTAAGAGTTTTTTCTATAGTCTCCAACCTTAATTTGAGTCTTCAAGTCATTGTTCCCTAGATTTTGAAGTCCCAAATTCACCGTTGTCAAGGCATTCGACAGATACTTTTAAAGCAAGCCAATTACTTAGAATGGTTCTACCGCATTATTGAACCCAGTCAATTCTTTTCAAGAGCATAATGAAGATAAATCAACAGTTTTTCAGAAATATAATTTGTTAGTACAATGAAACATCTGTACAGTGTCGAATCTTTGAATCAAAGTTGCTCACGGTTGATTAGAAACTGACCGTTCAATGATTGGCAGTCAAAGCGAAGACCGCAAACAGCAAAGTCAACAAGTTTCTTGTGTTCAAATGAGCTGTGGTGTACTTTAAAGCAGTCGCCGCATCAGAATGCAGTATAAAGACATCGAAATTTGCCAGCAATAATGAGTCAGTCACTCAGCAAGGGTTTGGCGCCCAAAACGCTTTAATTTGCTTTATAACATATCCTGGCATAAGAATGAATCCAGGAACACTGTGCTTTCAGTTAAGTTATAAACAGGAGAGCCTTGTCACTAACGTAGGCCTACTTGAAGGACATCTCATATACATGAGTATCGTTTCTTTTTACACTCAGATACATAGACGGGTTAATCAAATACTTTTTTATTTAAAAGTCAGAGGAACAGCAAACTTTACAATATGTCTTTGAAACGAGTTAAATGGAATTGAAGATTTGATCTGTGCTTGAAGGGTCTCTAAAGTTAAGCAATTGCCCTCACTTAAGTTGGACAACTTTTGATCGTTTTGGAGAGTATTGGGGGGGGGGGGGTTCTAATTTTCTGCCGCAAGCAGCAATTGTGCAAGCAGCATTTTTCGTATGAATGGCTTAAATTTCTCATATAAAAGATCAGGTGTAAAATTCATAATTCAGGTGTCAGACAGGGCTCGAAACACATCGTCAGTTGTTTAAATGCAGTTTTCTTCTTCTGTGATGTTCTTCTTTATAGTTACGTGAATTTCTTCCAAAGTTGTAAGTTGTGCAAACTAGGAAAACATTCCGTTCTCCGCATTATTATCTGACCCCCCCCCCCCTCCCCAACCCTGTTTACTTAAACCTATAGTAGTAACTACACTTAGCTCCTCTCCCGCCGTCCAACGGGGCTCCACTTCGTTTTACTTCTCATCTTTGTTAACTACCGTCGACCTGATACTGAGCTGCATCGTTATCAAACTCTTCCATTTTGTCCTGTCTAAGTGTCGTTCTCAGCGCATAATTCAGAGTCAGCCGTATCTGATTATTTTAAATTGTTTATCTAGATCACCTTCGGCAGTTCTCTGTTTCTCCGTCCTGTTATTTCTCCCTGACCTATAACCCTTATAGTATACGATAGGTTTTTAAGATGACCTTAAAGAGGGGCCAGTTTCTCGCTGCACTCGATTAGAGTTTCCAGTTCACAAAATCCATGGAGAGCCAGAAAGAACCTACTTGTAGCTATTCCAAATGCACACGTACGTACGTTGCATTTTGCTCCAACACAGTCTGCGCTTAGTAAACGGATGGATTTTTATAAAACTACAATTTTATTTTACTACTTCTGTTTTTTTAGCAAAGGGCACTATGCTTTTAAGTAATTTTTTTTAAGTTCGTGCCAATGTAAAACTGGAGCCTTTTGGTTAAAACGCGTTAAAAGTTGGGATTGGTCCAATATTCCACCAAGCTGTGCCAATGAACATGTGTTTACAAATACCTACAATCCAAAATACTTTCATCTGGGCTACAGGCATATTATGACCTGAACGCATTCTGATTCGAAGGTGACTGAGACTTCAATTATTGGCAACAACGAAGCCTCGTTTCGTAACTGAGGAAAGAGGCCAAACTTATTGTTCCCGTGTAAAAATATCTTTTAGGCAGTTTTGTATTGATAAATATTTCTTGCTATAACAGTAATGAAAAGCTGCTCGTCGTCTGCATCTGCCATCTGAATAAACAAGCCCTTGCTCTGGTAGGTTAGGGTAACGACCTTGCAGAGGCCATTGTGGTTCACAGCTGATGGCAAACAGTGCGCTACGTGCTGATTTGATTGATCTAACCTGATGTTAAGTCACGTCTGATAACCCGTTTACGTAAGGCTGATCTCCTCGCTCAATCGATATCAATGGCCTTCGAATAATTGATGACTAAATGGATGCTTTTTGTGTGGTGTGATCAAAGGAGGACAATTTTCTTCTGTGTTTGATTGTTCTGTTATGAACAGCACCGGTCTTGCCCTGGATACTCCATCTGGCAATCAGAAAAGGAGGTCTTCTCTTAAGAGCAAAACAATGTCAAGGCGGAAATGTGTCCTCTTTGAGTGATAAATTCCTTTCGATATATTTTACCAGAAAAGCTGTTTCTAGGAAGTTCTGCAATTGACAGGAACGATATGTCTTCCTTCACTTCTGTTAAATTTCCTTTAGATTTCATGGGCAGCATGCTATATTAACAAAGTTCTTGCTACCTAGAGAGCCTTACTGCACCTCAGTTGTGACAGTTTGTCCGTCGGTGTTCTTGGTACTGTAATCCAGCTATTGTTAGATCAATGTTCCCAATTCTTCAGCAACGACATGAGCTGGTGTTCGCACAACAAAACAGACTATTGTTTGAGGAGACTCAGTTCCTCTGTCCAGTAACACCTGTGTTATATACGCAGGAAACAAAGCAATCAATAAGAACGCACGTGGCCAGTTGAACGAAAGTAACTAAAATTCAAACTACACTGCAGGGGATGCGGTATTCAATAGAAGTAGAT
The DNA here is from genome assembly GCA_010016065.2 of Carybdea cf. marsupialis auct. non (Linnaeus, 1758). Taxonomy (NCBI): domain Eukaryota; kingdom Metazoa; phylum Cnidaria; class Cubozoa; order Carybdeida; family Carybdeidae; genus Carybdea; species Carybdea cf. marsupialis auct. non (Linnaeus, 1758). The sequence goes on from JAAAKL020000242.1 coordinate 20,608, forward strand.
TCTAAACTGCGAAACCAAAGATGATAATCGAACGGTTATCGTTGTGGGTTGGTGTAATTTAAAACTAGAACTCAGTTGCCCACTGGTTTCACGTGCTCCGAATATTTTGAAGTTATTTCTTACCTCTGATTTGTTGTTTTCCTCTTCTTTCCCCCTCTGCATAGAATTCCGTTAGACACAATTTATCACTGAATAAAGCCTTTTGTAAACTCGAGAGGCCTGATGGGACGTCACAACGCAAAGGTTGCCTGTGGTCTTTAAAGCCAGAGAAACAAGAAGCGCTGGAACGCGAGATCCGAAAATGGAAGAAAAAACACCCGGATGCTATTAAGGCAGCCATGGCTAATCCGGGTAAGATAGAAATAATTCATGGTCAGAAGGGATAAGCCTTCATAATTCTACTAATGAAATTTGTGGTTAGATTAACATAAGCACCTCTTGGTCTGGGAAAATTAGTTTCTTTCCTTTATGCGTGACAACATTAGAATTCGTCAAACCGGGACATGATCAATGACTAGGAGGTCATAATAACGGGTTCGACGTTACGGGAGTATTAATTCTCCTCCAAAAGTACATGAAATTTACTCTACAAGGAGAGGGAACGCGTAAAATGATAGAATTTTGGAGATGTAATTTGCTAGAATAGTTAGAGATGTACTTTCCTAGAAGGATTTTTTAACCAAAGGTTGTATTTTCTTAGAATCAAATTAGGGTTAGGGTTAGGTTACTAGTATCTACTCTCACAAAGAGATTCTAGGAAAGTACATCTTGACAAGAAAATTTCTAAAATAGTATAACTTGGCTATTCTAGCAAAGTGCGTCTCTAAAATTCTAGCGTTTTATAGCGTCCCTACAAGGAGATATTCCATGGCATGAGAGCTACAATTTTTGAGAATCATCGAAAGCATGTAGGCCTACTTATTATTACTTCTTGTCTTATACAAAGTACAAAACGTCAGATTTGATGTCAACAAAGGGTAGGAATTTCATCGCAAGTTGTGAATTAGGAACGTTTTTTAAAATGGTCTTCCCATGTAGCGTCGCAATTTAAAATATGAAAAACTGGAGATACTATGAGTTTTTGGCAAGAAGTGCGAAATAGCCTTGGCCTACGGTCACGAAAATTACAGGATCATTTGATCACAATAATGTTGTCCATGAGGAATTCTTGAAAAGCATAAAATATCTAGTATAAAATTAATTATTATTTTAACGAAAACATTGAATTTGAGACCAAGAAATGAATCAAACACAGCTGGTGTTTAGTAACCATGGAAATGTCCTTAAATTTTCTTAATATCTTGATGATTCCATACTTAGCAGTTGTTATGTCTAAGATATCTGGAATAACTAAATATTTTACTTTAATTTCCACGCAAGGCACTCGTTACAATTCATAACAACACTGAAATATACCTACGTAGCGTAGAGAGGTTTAATCAAATTCCTTTTTTCTCCCTAATTTTTTCCCACTTCGACACTCCCTTTCTGGTGGCTTTCAATAGCATTTACAATTGAAGAAATAACAAAATTATCTGTACTCATCTCCACTAGAGTGACTTGATATTAAGAGAAAGAGTGAACAAGCTCATTGCAAATTTTATCAATTGAGAGAATCATTGTCACCACATCATTTGCTTCCTTCATCTGCATTATACTTCCTGTTCTATAATTGAGCAATAGGGTAGCTTATGAAATAATGTGTCATGGAAGTTATTGGTGTACTTCAAATAATTCAGAATACTTCTAAATCAGCTTCAATGTGCATTCAACTAGAGGCAGGGAGCTATGATTTAAAGCGATCTCAGAACAATCAGGTTCTAGTGACCTGAATGCTAGCCTACAAACATGTTCCAATTCTATTTTCCCAGATACTACGCACTTTTGGCAATCCCAAGAAAATTTCCTGCTGATACTCATATTCCCAAAACACTGAGGCAATTCTGTATCTCTTTGATCACTGTGGATATTTAATTGCAGTTTTCGAAAAGTAAAATCAAAATTCTTGATTCAAAATTTCTTTTCCTGTCGTCTGTTTTACTAGTTCCTGCGCAACCCTGGCCAACATATTTCACCAAATCTACAGGTTCACATCTCCTAAGAGATAGTAAAAACGTTTATTATTGCTCAGAGCCAGATTGTACCCATCCCGTCGGATATTAAAAGAAGCGAAAACCGCAATGTACCTCTTCAAATGGTTAACAAAATTTTGGTGAATTTTGTAGTCAATGGTGTGTCACTCAGGAGCTCCCTAGAACAAAGCATGCGATGTAACCATTTGTTCTCCGTATGTTTCTATCTCTAAAAACACCAGTAAATATTTTGTCTTGCATCTGACAATAGCCCATTAATCAAGCACAGCTTCATCAGAGTGCAGACATAAGGCAGCTCAAAAGTTTCCTTGTCTACAAAACAGCTTTACGTGATGTTTGTTCAATCTGACATCAACATAACCACCTGTGTCCCTTAACATGCTCCGGGCATTTGTAATCGAATATACGCACGTATGTATTAGTAAATTGGGTACGGTAACCGTACACAAACAACAGAAATGCTATCACATTGTACAGATAGAAAATGGCATAGTTGTTTTCATAAATTGTTTTTTATGATCTTCACCTTGCGAATATTTCTTGTTAAAATCAAATGTGAGTTTGAAATAGTAGTAACGCGCCATATTCAGTTTGGTGACGCTTGGCTCCATATTATTTAGTGTAAAACCGCTATTGTGAACATCTTCAAAATGGAGACTGAGTTTCCACAATGGAAGGATTTCAACTTTAGCAGAGAATACTGGATAAGAAAAATAATATCAACAAACGAAATATTAAAATTCTCACCTTAACTTATAAGGCATACTTATTTCACAACAAGAGTGTTTTAACACATTAAACTGTTCATTAAAGTTTTGTTATTATCTGTGCAAGAAGCACGCATTTTATCATGGCTGTGCAGAATTAAAGTCTCAAGGATAACGTTTTTATGTGCAACTAACGGTATGCTTACTTTTGACACTAAAAGATTGTTCCCCTTGCCCTGACTAGTGACAGGTCCCCATTCTCGATACTCGTACGTATGTAAATGGATAACAAAACCATGACCACGGAATGCAGTCCTTACATTGCATGAGATAAATTGGCGAGTTATTCACGACGCAGCTTTTTGCTGTATTACAAACGAACTCTTTCCATCCCATGTGGGGTCTTTGACATGTCCAGCACATCCTCGATTTTCTACGAAGTGACGACAAACTGAAGCGATTTGAAGGCACCGTACACATGATCATTTCCGTAGAAACCCTCGTTTAGTTGTAGGGATTTACTGCTAAACGACACAGCGACATTCTTTTATCGAACCGGGTTTCTCGTGTTTGTTTTACTCCTCATCAACTAATTAATTTTGTGCTCTCCAATCATTTGTTTTTATAATAAATGTTTAATATTTATGGTTGTATTAAAGGTTTTCCCATACCTTACCAGGAAAGTAAAATTTTTTTCTAGCAAAACCTCCGCTCAACACAAGAGACTAAAAATATAAAGAGGCTTGTATCAAAGCCAGAACAAGGCTCCTGATACATGATACGGAGACGGGTTTTAAGTCAAAATAAGGAGATCTAAAGGGAGTAACTAAACTCACATATATCCCCTAATATAAAGGTCACAAGTTTTCTTATCTTTAGCTTGTCTTTTATGATTTGGTTCTTTGTTACTTAGTTACAAGTATTTTGGCTCCCAAAGTGCCAAAATTTTAGCAACGTCTCCTACAAGAACCTTCGCTTTCTTCAGAGAAGGCAATTTGAATAAGATGCTACCCTTCGCAGGTTTTTGTCCATCATTTGCAACATTTGTTTTTTTAAACTATAAGGTAGCCTTCCATTGTTTCTTTTTGTGGTCATAGACAACATCCTCCGTTAAAGGTCTTTCCTTCACAAACACATATAACCTTTTACTTGCTTATTTGCTATTCCTTTTAAGTCCAGACACCTTCTTTATATGAGGATTTTACTCCAACTGACCTCATTTTAAAATGTAAGACATTCCATGCGTTTACTCTGTGCTGAGACAAAAGAGGATTCCAGGTCGTTCAATGAACGGGTTCAAAAGAAAATCGAGCAAGGAAAAAATTGAACGAAAGAAATAAAAACAACAATTTTCGTAATGAAGTATCGTGGTTATGATTTTAACATTACTTTAACATGTAACGGGAATTTTTGTTGATCTTGCAAAACAAAAATTGCCTGTAATATACTTTGTGGTGATCATTTGCTCAAGCGATCATGAAAAGTTTGGGGTTCGGGTATTACTCTCGAACCAGACCTCCCTGAAGTCAAGCTACATCGTGTCGATCAATCTTGTGCACCCATGACTGACTTGAAAGTAGTATTCTAATAGATGCATCATCATCTATGTTCTTGCAAGAAAACCTCCGATATCATTGTCACATCATGCTCTCTACTCTGCAGACATATTCCTCCCACGTATTAAACGACCTTGTTTATGAGTTCGCACTATATTGTTTATCTTCGCTTGCTAGTCTTATCGATTGACATGGACACTTTACAAACGCAACCGTTCATTGCTCACCGTAGTTGTTTATGTCTTCAAAATATCTACAGCGTCGTTAGCCAGCTCATCCAAGAATGCAAGCCAATATTTCCGTTCTCCGATGAGAACATTGGCTTAGTGCCGGTTCAAAATAGTTCAAAATAACGCTACCAGAAGCAAATCCCATTGTACAGGTGCTCAGGTCGATGAGCAAGTTCTATTGACAAGTTGTTCGCATTCACCAGAATGCTCTGGTCCTCTTATTGAGCTGCTATGAATGATCCCAAGGGCGGATCTAGAGTCTGTCCGTCTGTCTTTCTGAACGAATTTCATCATCAATCACTTGAGAGCATCATTTATTGATGAATAAGTACAAACCCCTTTTTTGACTCATTTTAGTTAATGACTCTTCCACCAGCAGGAAGTTGTGACTTCCTTCCTAAAGAAAGCTTTGTGTCTGTGTAAGATAGGTATGGATCAACTCTGTAATAGAGCCAAATATGTGCTATGACCCCGAGCTTAACTGCGCCGTGGTTTCTCTAGATGACAGTTTCACCTCAGACGGTGGCCTTTGGTTAAGCCACATTTGCAGTGATAAACGAAAGAAACATCAGTTATTCCAAGATGTAACCACGAGATGGGTGAACATCTGTTTGACCAATGAACAGAGCAAGGTCAAGAGAATGAGTGCTTGCACCAGTGCCCTTTGCAAATGTTGTCGTTGTTTTGAGGGGAATGTCACAGCAGATGCTGCGGAGATTTGACCATCGGAAACTGATAAACACTGAAGACAAAAGTCATCAATGCACCACATAAAGATAACGACGCAAAGATGTACTATTGCTTAGCCTAATTTATTTTATTTCAAGGCATCTTGAGATCGAGGGTAGCCATTCCCAAAGGAGAGAAAAATCACAGTGTAAGTACAGGATCCTTTAAATGATGGCTACTTGAAATGACTTTTTCTCACAATATTCACTAGATAATGACCTGCAATTTTAATGGTGACCATGGGAGTAGATTCTAGGCGGACGGGGGGCTCGTTCAACTCACTTTTCAGGATGGAGGAACAACAGCTGCTTTGTCCCCCGTTCTTTTAGGCCCAGAGATTTTAAATTGTCCATGCTTTTGTCACCCCACATCCTTACAGCGATATACGCCCATGATGGTGACAATGGTTTCGGCCTTAAATTTAAACCTTTTCTATGAGCGCTGTGCAGCTTCTGTTGCTATAACCTTGTCCTTCAACTTCTTTCCGTTTACAGATGAACTGAATGTCAGTAGTGATTCAATGGACGATTCGATGGACGACCATTCAAACACACCGGAGCACACAGTGCCCGAAGTAGGTGTGGTCAAATCTGAGCCAGTGGAATCGACGCCCACCCAAGGGGACGGACAAGGGCAGCAACATTTCCAGTCACAGCAGGATGATATGGTGGATGCTGCCACAGCAGATGCTGCTAAAGATCTGTTTGGTAACGATATCTTCCAGGATATGCAGGCGGAGGATTTCTGGACTGACTTGTTAGCAACAAGCACGAGTGAGCCCCATCTAAATTTCTTTGATAATGTTAGCGATTCTAGAATGTTACATACTGACCTCAATGGAATGGAATTAGAAAATTCAGTGAAGCTAAACGGCTCGCAGAATTACTTTCAGTCGCCGTCACACACACAGCAACCATTGGCTGGCATGTAGGTAGTCATGGTGATAAGGCGTTTGACGGTGGAAGGAATGCCTTATTTGGCATCTATAATTCACTAGAGTTAGCCATTGCTCACTAGCTTAGTGTTTACAAAAACAAATTCTTTTGATTATTTAGTTTGGATATCAGAATAGTTAATGCCTTGAATGGGGTAGAATTGCATCTCTGAAAATGCAATCTCTGATAAAATGAGATAACTTTGAGAACAGACTCGCTCACTCAAAGGAGTCTTGTGGTCTGAAATCATCGTTTAATACGCTTGCCGTCCCGTGCAAGGACCTCGGTGGTCAATACAAAGGCAATACGTGATGCCAGGAATGGCAACTAAGATGAAAGCGCCCAACGCGTGCCAGTCACAACATTGTTGTAACCTTCTTTACAACTGTCATCATCATCGTTAACGTCAACACCATTATCATGATCATCGTTGTCATTGTCATCATCATCATAACCACCTCCTCATCATCATTATAGTCATCAGCACCAACGGCCATTCCTTTGTCATTGTAACCATTATCGCAGTTTTCGTATTCAGCATTCTCCCATCATCATTCTTCCATCATCATTATCATCATCATCATCATCATCATCATCATATAATCATCTTCATTATTATTTTACACCCAGCTGACAAACAAAGATGTATTATCAGGGAGACGAATTATGCAACTGTGCACATATTAAGACAGATCGTTCGAGCTTGAGCTCGCAAATGCGTCAGATGAATGCGTGCTAAGATATCTAAATGTACGTATGAACGGGTAATGTAGACAGAGGCATGAATGGGGGTGTAGACTCAGCTTATTCTGCCTTGTAAATAAAGACTGTCTCCAAAGGCATCTGTTTGTCCTGTCAAGTCCCGTTTGAGAGCGGGGAGGTATTCAACACGCAAAAAGAGCAGGCATATAGAGCTGGTAGACGTATTCCTTCCGCCATTATGCAATTCACCTAATGCAAAGTAAAGGCTTGACTCTGTAAGTATCTGGACGTGACCATGTCGATAAGTGCCATATATGACATTTTTATCATGCATACGTGAAAGCGAGTCGTTGATTGAAAACGAGGCGTTGTAGACAGAGAGGAATTTTTCTTTGACATTTGACATTGGCAGCTCGGCCGTGCTGTTAACATTCTGTGGATCTTTGTACATTTGTGTATATATTGTGCCATAGGAATTTAGATACATAGTCGCTATTTGCTACTTCGGATAGAGAGAGATAAAAGAAATCGTCCATATGTGTCTTTTTTACCATAGAAGCTTAGGTTTAACAAATTGGGAGGTAAGGGTGGGTTCAGGGGGTTACCAAATTAGAGGAAGTTCTTAGGGTATTAGATATGTCTTCTTACATGCGTAGCTTTGTAAAGTTTTTTAGAATTTTTTAGTTTTGGTATTAAGCCTTTACTCGGTTGATATCTTTTTATTTGACAACGAGCCCAAAGAGCTAATTCACTATATTCCTTGTCAGATTCTGCTAGATTTTTTTTAGGATGATTATTGTTGTTTTCTTTCTGTAGACTTTATCACACTTGTAATCGAAATGGTTAAAATACTAAGCTTTAGCAACTTGGATCACTCCATCCAGCAAATTTGCATCCATCTGGCCTTTAGTTTGATAAAAGACATTCTGAAGGACTTTAAGTGCAAAGGGTTGGCTATACTTCGTTAGGCATTGGGCCATTTAGATGTGCAAGATTTGAAATACGCCAAAAACATCCAGGCTTTGGCGATTCCTTTCCTAGCAGTGGATTATTAAACACTTTATTTTCAAAAGACAATCACATCGGTGCTTTTGAATGTTCTTATATGTTTTTCCCCAAAATGTTTAGCTTTCAAAGAATTGTCCAAAATTTTTTGCCAAATTATTAAGGCCATTTTAAAAGAAACGTTCAAATTATGATTCCCGATGTATTGATGTGACAAATCAAAAAGTCAATTTAAGCTGATATGGCATTGGTAATTGATGATGCAGAACTAAATTGGGCAGTAGGTGAAAAGGCAACCCTTAAATACCCGACAAAACGTATACAAAAATTTTCAAGGCATCCATATCTGAGAATCATTGGAAGTAGAGGCAAACAATAAGGACTGTGATCGACTTGCATATCGCTGTGTTTTGCTGGTTGGGGTAGACATTCAAAATATAAGAAATTAGATTTTCAGGTTAGTTTAATAAAAACAAATGAAGCTAACCAAAAACGCATGAAAATGTAATGAACAATCGGACGATGTAGACGTACGTGGGTTGTGCTGTAAACAAGTTGTACATTGTGATTGCATACATGAACTAACCGAAATTACATATCGCATATTAAGCCTGTGGAAGCGGGTAAAATATTCTAAATTTATCTCACAATAACTGGGGATTTAAGTATAGAAAGTTTATAAATGACTTCTTTTCAAGTCATGACAAAAACTCTTTGCTTTGAAGACCGAGACCTGCTTAATGGTTTGGCTACATGGTACTTGTTTCCCCCTTCAAAACTGGATGAATAAGATATAAAGTCAAATACTTGTGAGAAATTAAGGAAATGGCATCCCCCTGCGTATCACCTAGCCAACAGACCACAGTCATGTAATTCCTTGAATGAAGTTTCTAATTTCACATTTCCTCTACTCGTTTTAAAAATGTATTCTTACATTGTTGTGCAGAATTTTTTCACGTGCAAATACAGATCCAAGTTTCAAGTGCTAATACCTGTAACGTGACAGTGTTAAGCTGTCGTTTTTAAATTCACGATGACCATTTTTAACAAAACGGGAAGGGAATGCTCAGCAGAGACGAGTTCCTTACTGAAAGATTACGGAGTTCTTTTTTGTGCAACGAATGAATTCTAATCTCATTTGTTGGAATAAGGATTGTTAAAAAACTATGCTTAGATCTTCTTATTAATTTTGTTTGCCTAATTTGTACTTTAATTGCATTAAATTTAGTTGTATGTCTGTGTCTTTGTCGAAGTGTCTTGTATGGTGTGACCTTATCCATTTGAGAGTGAACCATAGGTTTACTTGTATTTAGTGTAAACAGCTATAAATTATTATTTGTAAGTATGGGGGTGTTGTGGAGAGGAGGTGAAGTTCAGAGGAAATGGAGTGGATATGGAGGCGTGCCATTCATGTACAAAATGGTACCAGAAAGTGCTCACTCTGGTGTGGATTGATTATACAAATGCATTGGATCTTTGATCTGGTTCAATTACATTGAGGAAGTCATAATTTCATGCTAAAGCTGGCTGTGGATGTCGGCTACTGGTAGTCCGGGTGCTGGAGGGTGATAACAATGTGCGGAAAACTTTCACTTAAGTGATTGCGATGCTGCGCAATCTCAATGATGAAAAAACGGAATCTGTAAGACTTTATACTTTTAATCTATCCTTGTGATGACAATCGCATGATAAACATTAAATGAAAAGAGGTTACAATAAAGGCATGGTGATATTTGAATAAGGGCTTGTCTTGGCTTGATATTCCGAAACGTGTTAATAGAAAGATTATCGAAAATCATGGATCTGTCACAGATCAGTTTAAAATTCATCAACGGCCCATTACATCCTTGAACTACTAAAGTCTGAAAGTACACATACTTTTTAGATGCCTTTTATACACTACAAATACTATCCGCAATTTTTGAGATTGTGCAGCGTGCGCATAATTAAGGTCGATGCCTGTAGGCATTGAATTATGCTTACATGACAGGCATCTGACTGAGCGTGCGCGGCAATACGCCTCGTTGATTGGACGGGCATTTACATAGGATCAGCCATCAGATTTTTTTAGCTTAATGTTCATTTAATCAAGCCTGGACCCAAGACGGCCCGTTGTTCCCTAGCAACTCTACGTCTAATCCTAGAGCATTCATTGAATTAATGTAGTCTTGAATTGCTTATCTTGTATAGGTAAGTTCTTACAGGTATTCTTATTTTCTCTCGTTGGAAAAACCACCTTCCGTTCTTGACAGAAGAGTTTATTAAGATCGCTTCTTTCATAGCTCAATAGCTGGAAAGCGCAAAATGGGACGGGTCTGTGTAATGCCATCATAAACAGAGGTTGTTTCCAGTGGGAATAAAGTTGTTTCTACCATGTAATGAGTAACTAGAAGGCCTGGACTAGGGATACGTATCAGTCTACTAGTGACGTTGGAATCTGTGTTTGCATTCCCTATTAGAAACAACGGAATTCTGGAGGTTTTGATCCCGTTTATATGTGATTTGGATCCAAACCTCTGTAATAACAACTAACCTTTTGACAAAATACTAAATCAGATAATTAATGTGAGATCACTTTGTCTGCAAATTTAGTCAGAACGCGCTCTCTAGATATTGCCATGATGTGATGCTTCCTTTCGAGCTAGGGGCCTCCGTGAAATCACCGTGTACGAAGTTAGGTCAGTAGGATACACGTTTCAAGTAAATACTCTAAATCGAAAGTATACAAAGCCTTGACAAGAAAAGAAGAATTGAAGTTTTAGTGAGTCACTGTGAGGCCAGCTGATGCCCGCAGGCTTTTCTTTCATGGTAAGCCGACTGGTCCCCGACCTCTCTTTCATGATGGCATTTAAGTCCCTGTAACTAGCCTCGATTCTATGAGTAGTTTTTATATAACGTAGTACTTTAATGTCAGTTTACCCTTTAACTTTGGTAACATGCTCTTTCTCATGTCACAGATGCACGAGCCACGTGTTAAGATAATTAACACCGTACAGTAGAATTTGTAAAGTTTAGTTGTGGAAACCTACATCAACTGCATCCAAAAACCTTTTAGTATTGCTCTTCACTCCTATTATTGACAAAAAAGGTAGAATCCTGAAATAGTTGTCAAAGTTGTTGAAATCATTTCAATATAGATTTTAAGTTGGTTTCCTAAGTTGGCCTCACACCGTCTCAACTGTTTCATGCCACTCTACACGAAACATTTAATCGCCAGTCAATGTTAGTTCGTGATCTCTTCACGTCAATCTTTTACCATCTCTTGGCTACGATTGATTTCAAAGAGAACTTTTCTGTGACATCGAGAAACGGGTATCGCCAAAGCACTACAAATGCAAGCCAGCAGTCTTACCATACGTATATTACACTATACCCTTAAAGTTGCCATGTTTGGTTACGTAGAAATGTTCGTTCAGGAGCAATCAATCGATATCAGTCTGTAATTGTAATAGATGGGACTAACATCTCTGCTGCTGTCCAGATTTTGCACCTCAAGCTCAATGCTCGCAAGGAATACGTTATCTAGATCTTCCTTATCGATAAAGGGAACAATTTTTGACGTAACATTTGAGGCGGCAGTTTTAGGTCAAACTTTCTACAAGAAAGTGGTAGCGGGTCTATGATTTTGTAATTGGAGGGCTAGATTGCTAACAACTACAAAATACCGTTGGAAATATTTCAGATTTCACGTTGCCTTCCAGTGATTACAACAAAGTTACAACACTTTTGATCCTGATTCTAATTTTCAGAGACGTTGATTCTCAATCCCTCGTTCCCATGTTCTCTAAAGTCTATAGTTTCCATAGATACTAAGGGTCCTCTACAGCGCTTTCGAACTATTTCAGGGAATCCTGTTGGAGTTAACTAAATCCTTCAGAACGCGAACCCCACGTCATCGTTATGACATCATCGTCGCATAATTTAACTCATTTGACCTTTCCGTTCCATACTATACCCTTCCACGCAATATCTTAAACGAAGGGAGCCATACTTTACACGGAAAAGAATAAGGCACGAGAATATACCCCTACTGTTGCTGACGAGTTACTGTGACGTCCGACATTGATGCAAGAAATCAACCAGGTTTCAGGTTGTCCCTTGTTACCCAAACGCCCTTGTTAGGTAGCAACAGTGGCCACTGGTCACTGCAGAAGAATAAGTAACGGTGTTTTCACTCTGGTTCAAAACAGCAACAGAGAGTAATGCAACCACCGTCAAACCAGTCTAGATTGATGCTGTCACCTCCAATATTTATCCACGGTGGCTTTTAGTTGTAAACTTTTTAGAAATCGATTATTGTAGTATATTTCCTAAGTGTAGTTACTTGTATAAACCTTTTAAAACTTAGATGTGACTATTCCTTACTATTCAAATATACTTTAGACATAATTATAATAATAATGATAATATATTGTGGCGAGTGTATATACTTCCCTAGCTATACATTCATTGTATATTCTGGTCTTGTACATATGTAGCCCCTTGTCGAATCAACGGTAAGTCATTTTGTAAAATTTATTACATTGATTACCTATGTATATGTATAGCAGATGCTCTACCTTCGCTTGACAACAACCGCTAGCGAAGGGATTACTTTACAGAAAATGTAATCCATTGGCATAAGGGCTTTGGTCTGACGACGATTCAAATATGGCGTCTTTAGATTACCAACCTGGTTGTTCTGCCCCGGAGTTCTCCCCGGAGTACGCCATCCGTTCTGAAGCCTCTATCGTCAGATATCAGACCCTGGACTTGCTTATACATAAGACATTTCTTCGTGGCACCGGACGGCCTCAGACCCATGTAAGAGAAAACGATGTAGGAGAACGGAGAAAATATAGAATTTTTGTATTTTCCATAATATTTTTTTTCTCTGTATTCGCTCCACTTTTGAAGCTAATGTAATATGTTTCTATTGGGGGCGTTTCACTCCGGGTTTACTACTGTAGGAACTCCTAACTCACCTCTGAAAAAGTGAATATGATGAAACAAAAGCATTATACAAGATGAATAATTCTTTGAGCATTAATATCGATCTTTGTACCATTACTTCAAAATATGATACAATGATTTTGGAGGAGGCAAGTGAAGGTGAGTGGATTTAACTTCCGCCATTCAAGTAGCTCAGGTAACAATTCTCAAAATATACGATGGGGCAGAAATTTAGAATTTGAGTTAGATATTTTTGTAGTCACACATGGCTCGTGCATATTGTGTTTCCATTTGAAGGTATCTATAAGATTTTGATTTTGACGAGACTTCCACCAAAATCATTTGAGGCCAGAGTTATATTCCAGCCATGTGCCACCAGGGATTCGGTACCAAAGTTTTAAAGGTTAACGGGCCATCATCTTTCCATCGGAGGGTGACTTCTCTTCGATTAATCTCAAATGTTAAGAGTATCATTTTCTCCGTGACAAAGAACATTCAGTCATTTGAGTAATAATTTGATGTGTCATTACCAGTCCCCTTGAGTTGCATCTACATTTATTCATGTTAGGGACTAAATATTCAATCATTTTGTTTGTGATTGCCATTGGCTACTGCATGTCGTCGAAGCAAGCACTGATGATTACTTTCGCCAAGGAACCACAGGATTATCATGTGTATAAAACAGAGATTATTGATGACGGAGATCATTCCAGACAGACGTAGTTGCATAACTTCCTCGTTGCTTCGGTTTTTGTTCTCTTGCTGAACTTCTCGTTGAAAAATGAACGTAGATGTAGATAGATTAGTCAGAGCTTTACTGCCTTGGAAGTGACAAAAGTTCATCATACAACACCGCAACAAGATGATTCAGTCGTTTGGCATCTGAGAATAGTTCTACTGGCACTTCTTTGAAGCAAAATAGAAAGATTAAAATTTATTGCTAAACAAGCAACTTTCAGCCTAGTCACAAAAATTTATCGCAGATTGTATTCCTGCCCTATTTTAGTATGTGAAAGTACCCGTTTAACGTTATCACTCTTATCAACTAGGCTCCATTCTGTTGCCTTGTAGGGATTGCTTCCATCGAAAGACCTTAGTGCCGAGCTGAATGTTAAAGTGAAGGCACTTATATCTTTAGTGGAGAGAGAGCTGGTTCCAGCAGAGGTATTATACCCTGTGATGTTAAAAGGAAGACTGTTATAAATCCTCCTTATAAAATAATCAGGTGTAAGGCGTGTTTGCTGAGGTAGTAATTGAATAGTGACTAATTTTATTCGTTGCGCCCATAAAGTTGTAGGTTGAATTAAAAAACTTTGCAACGTGAGTCCAATCCGAATAAAAGTGCTTGCTAAGGCTTCTTTGCTCATGAAAAGAGGCCTAACAAACAATGGGAAAATAAAATGACAGACATTTACAAGCACTACGAAATAGCATTAATTCGGCCTACTCTTGTGGACCATATAATTTTCGCCCCACCCTACAGCTTTTAAATTTGCGAAACGTTTTCTACCTCTACCCCGAGCTTTTAAACCTGCCCCCGTCGCAGAAAATTTTCGAGGTTGCTGCGATGAGACCAATTCAAGCCATATCCTTCCGCGAAGTTCACACACACCCGCTTCATTTAGACTCGGTTAGCCATAAGCTTACAGCCGAAATAAACAGACCGGGAAATTAGGAAATACCCGACCGAAATGAAATCGCCCAGAAAAAATATTATATACTTTACAAAATACAATACAAGAGTTAAAGCATGCGGCTGAGTTTGTAACTACAATGGCGAGTTTCTTGAACTACCAGATAAAAGTTTTTGTTTGTAGCACAGCTGTGACTTTTCGTGACATTGATGTGACTTGGTCCAGTTGCTGCGATGGTGATCGCAGCTCGCTGACTTTCTGCGACGGGGAAACCTGCCATGTTCATGATTTTGGGTCTTTTTACCTTTCCTCTCTGAATTTAAAAGATTATCTTGACATCGTTATTTCCGTTGACCGTATTTCTCTAACTACACGCTTAAAACTAATTCCTTCAAGATGGTGCTGATTCAAGGGAGCACTTATTTTTCTACAAAGGATGCCTCCAGACTAAAATTTTTAGGGAGTGATTTAGATGTTTTACAATAAACATTTAAAAGCCAGTAAAATTCTCTTGTTTTTGATTTTGGATGAAATGTGAAAGCCATTACCCGTAAAATAGTGGATGACTTGGGGGCGCTTATTATTGATTCTTTCTTGTTCTAGGGAAGTAGAGGCTGAAAGGGTGCTTATTCTTGAATTATAAGTCTAATTCAGTTCTGGGGGAGTCACCGCAGGACCCTATGATAACGTTGAGTTTCAATAGCATTTCTGTTCATTGGCCTATTCTGGCAATTTCATGCTAACAATGTCACTTGTTACAATGTTACCTGCTGCAATGTCACCTGTTGCAATGTCACCAGTTACAATATCACCTGCTGCAATGTCACTTGCTGCAATGAAAGCTTTTGTTAAATAAAATTCGTAACATTAGCCTTCTTTATCTGCAGTTTTATTCCCCATTAACTAAGACGATGAGGTTCACGTACGTAGGTGGTAATGTAGCTAAAATTGGTTCGTGGTAAGGTGGTTAAGGTGTTGCAGTTATAATGTAGTGGTCGCTTTCTCGCGTTTGTTAACTTACGACTTAAGGATTGTGGGGATCTTATCATTTTGAAGATATACTAGAGAAAAGGCAAAATGTCACCACCGGGATTCGAACCCGGGACCCACGCAGTTGTGGAGTACTGCTCTACCAACTGAGCTATGGTTACAATTACGTTAGGCTTCCACTAGTTGATACGTTAGTTCCCAATCATCCATTGGTGAGCATCGACATCCAACTCTTCGCGGTTTGAAGACCAGCCTTTCTGCGACAAAAGGTCTTGACCATAGAATGATCGCCATCAGGCCATCAACCCGCCTGAGGCCCGTTCAAAATTACACACTGTCATCTAGAACAGAGGATTTGAAAGTGACAAGTATGAGGATACACTTGAAAGGAGTCAAAATGTCACCACCGGGATTCGAACCCTGAACCAGAATTGACATTTTCACTTTTCTTCATTTCTTTTTATACTTGATACTTTCAAATACTCTCTTCTCAATGACACTCTGTAGCCATATAATTGTGCATAGGCAAAGCGTTATAGCTTTATAATTTGTTCAGTGTCGTAAAGGCTAAGTGCAATATGCAAATAAACAAACAAACAAAACAAAATAAAGAAAAAGTAATTTGGTAACTTTACAGCAGTTTTCGAGTCATCGGAATTATAGTAGATGGAAGAACTGGCTCTTCTATGTAACTTCTTACTCTTCTATGAGACGCCTATCACATTAACAATTGCCACCTTGGACGTTTATCACCCGTATACATACCGCATATATATACATAATGACATAAGAGCATTCATCTTTGACCTCACCAACTAAGAAAAGCCAGTAAAAGGTAAGCATCTGAGTGCTAACAGCTATGGCTATGAATATCTTAAGCAATAAAGGTCTGCCTCCAAGCGATGGGTGGCGATCATTTAAATGACATTTATGTTTATGATAATTTTTAGTGTAAATATTGGTGTGTAGTGTGCCCTACAACCTTTGTTTCTTAGAAATAATTATATTGTGCTGGAGATTCACTGGCATCCTTGAAAATCTAGAAAACAGGGAATCGTGGCATTTTCAAGAATGGGTTTGTTACAGCTCAAGGATCTACCAGGAAATTTTATTAGACTTGTAGAATGGGGACTGTAATATCTATCTGATTTATTTGTTGTCATAAATTACAATCCCGAATACGAGCCTACCCCAGCACAACCCTAAACGTACCCTGATATTCTCACCGTCGTTTGACTTTGCATGTGTTAGTTCACTTTTCGTCGCGCATTCACGTATTCCATGGATACTTTACTTAATGTAAATAGGTGCCCCAATATATTTTGAAGGCAATTCCACAAAACAGGAAGAGTCTTCAATGATTTTTGCCTTACTAAAGTCTGTCTGGACATTTTTGTGCCGTACGCTATACAAACAAAGTTAGGGACATGCCAAGTTTTAAAAAATCCGAAGTCACTTCTTATTCGTAAGAACACGATTTCTGTCGGTTGAGCATCTCAGTTTTTCTGAGTAGTCTCTACCATTTCTCTCCTAGAAACACTGCGCGTGGATTGAGCACAGCAACCGGGAAAAGGTACATTAATAGAAACCTATTTAATCTCATTATTTCACAGTCTCACCATGTTCGTCGTTGTAAGAGATGTTTTCAAGTTTTAATAAGGAGTCATTTGCACATTGGAAAGTGTACTGTGTGCAGGTGTACAACAGGGGCTTTCCATGCATCATTCACTGTATAAACAAAACAGTACTGTGCTTATATGAGAGACCAAATAGTTAAGATAATGTGTATAGAGTGGCTATGACGTTAACGTATAGGTCTTCCAGTGAGTGCCTCTATGACATCTTTCTTGTCCATCACAGTTGATGTGACATTGGTCAGGAATTTGGTCTGTCAAGAACAGCGTGAAGGAAGAAGAATATTTTTATTTCCAGTTTGAAATTAACTGTGACTACTGACTTTAACTTCTGATAAAGCTATCTGACTTTCAATATAACCATAGCAAATAAGAACTGGAATTTGCATGATTCTAGCCCAAAGTAAAGCTTTCCTTGGAACTTAAAACCAGCATAGTGATGTCATTTATTTTTTTGGTGGTACAACACAATAAAACAGCACGAAACAGTGAATACATTTTAGTACTGAAAAACTTAAGGCCACTTAGCTCAGTCGGTAGAACGTGGTGCTGATAATGCAAAGGTCGTGAGTTCGATCCTCAGAGTGACCAATCCTGTCAAGTAGCTTACTGGATGAAATTCTGTCATATGCGGAAGGAGGATTTAATATGATGACGACGATGGTGGTGGTGGTGGTGGTTGTGGTGGTCGTGGTGGTCGTGGTGGTCGTGGCGATGATGACGATGATGATGATGACGATGATGATGATGATGATGATGATGATGATGATGATGACGATGATGACGATGATGATGATGATGATGATGATGATGACTATGATGACGATGATGATGATGATGATGATGAAATGGGAAAATGGGAAAATAGGACAGACAGGTAAAGTAGAAGAGGAAGGAGTGCAAGGATTCTTATTGCTAGGCCTGTAGGTTAACAATACATCGATAGAAGTACTTAAGTAATGATAACAAGCAACTAGTTGCAAACTATCGTTAACGTAAAGAATTCACATAATTCATGGCTGAGTCCATTTGCAAATCATATCCATAATAGTAGATGTTGCATGGTGTGTGTTATATAAACATTCATCAGTATGTGCCACTTTTTGAGGATTCTAATTGCCAATTTAACATAGTTGCCATCTTCTCTTAGTACCATGCAGGTCCCTTCTCTCAGCTAGGGCCTGGTTTTGATGGACTAGATCAAAGTTGCGCATACTTCTTTCTGTGGAATCTAATGTTTCTGCTACTATACCTCAGGGTAAATGACAGTTAATCATTTCTTACGTCATAGTGTCCTCCCACCACCCCCACCCCCAGGAAACCCGGGGCAATAAGCTATTGGACGCAGGGACACAAATTTGGAGTCTTTATGGTGGGGGAAACATGTACCTAACGAATAGGGTGAAGATAAGGCTGTAACTTATCTGTAACGAGTCATTAAGATGTAGCTGAGATAACTTACAGTCAATCTGTAGGTACTGTGATGCCATAACTCCACACTGAAACAGTATCAGTTAAATATTGTTGAACCTAGGAAATGTCATTTCGTGTACCTTTGCCAACTGATGGTGCAATGCACGTAAAGCACACTACACCTTTCAACCGATGTTTACTGTGACTCTTGTAACTTTATGTATCTTGATTGTTACAAGTGTAGACTATGAAAGATGCAAAATATTTCTAACGTAAGTATATATTTTTTGTTGACTTGACATTAGCCACTCGCTTTTAAGGAGTGCTGTTTTCCATCAGTAGGATATCATTTCATTTGTACGTGATGTTCCACTTTTGTGTATTATCAACGGTACATAATCAGCAAACATTGTGGCTTTAAAGTCTCTAGACCCCTTGAGGTATTTTAGCTGGAAAGTCTTTTGCTTCTCTTACTCCAAATACAATCTGTTCAAAGGCCTTATAGTGATCTGATACTCCAGCCCCTCTCTCCCATGCAAATCTAGAGTAACTTTCTTTTACAACTCGTAAAGCAACCCATAACAAATATTTTTCTCTCTATCTTCTCTATTCTTCTATTGCTTGCTCAAAATAGAAACTGCAACATTTCTGCTCTTCTCAGTTGTAAGTTTGACACATTACAGTTACATTATTCTCATAGTGGCACTTCATCACAGCAAAACGTATTATACGTCTGTGTATATTTATATACCACTAAGTAGTGGTAAAAAAAGGAAAAGTGAATTACCTTAGTTACCTTACGTTTTACGTCCTATTCTCTGATGTTTATCAGACCCCAAAAATCTCCAATTGCAGTTCTATTGATAATCTACCTTTCCATGAAATTACAAAGTTATGTTATTTGCCACTATATTTATTGGAAACAAAAGAATTCCTCCTTAAGCCTATCTCGTTTTTGGCATGTCTTGTTGCATTGCAACGGTCTTCCTCGTATATCTGCATATGGGTCCTTTGAGTTATACAGCCTGCGATACCATTGACCAAAAGCAGAACTACCTCTGGAAATGCTGCTTACTGCTTCTTTGGCCATATTTGCATCGCTGGTGACAACTGACCCGAGATAGGAGAAGCTCTTTACAGTTTTAAGCTGAACACCGTCTGCAGTGACATATGGTACAACCTGTGGATGCTGCCTACAACACTGGTTAGAAAAGAAGCTCAGCTTGATACTAATCGTAAGTCTAAAAGCTTTGCATGAATTCGAAAATATATCCAACATAGTTTGTATATCTTCCTGGTTATTTGCCCCCAACAGTCACCTACAAAGAAAAGATTACGTACAAGATCGGAATTAGTCTCTGCCCTCAGTTTTAATTGCTTTTGGTTTTAAATGTACTCCTGTTATACAGAACTAAAGGCAACACCCTGGTTTATATTTTGCAAAGCATGGTCTAACATCACTGCAAAAAGCAATGCAAAGAGGAGTGGTGCAAGGACACACCCATGCTTATTCGCATTTGGTATGTTCATCATTCGACATAACAGAAGCGTCATTCCAAGTGAAATGTTAAGCATTTTCTAAGAGACTCAAGTCTTTGCAAGGTCGATCAACAAAGGATTCCCAGACAAAGTGTCAAACGCCTTTGTGAGAACTATAATGTTTGCAAAGAGTTCCTTTCATTGTTCACGTGGATTTTCTCATCTTCACTGCGAAGGAAGCGTTGGATTAGTTCAAAATTAATCGAGGCAGACGGTTTCCGTTAACTGATAAGAGAGAGACACCCCCTCCCTGGTTATCGCATATACTTTTGATTCCCTTGTACTAACAGAGATGAATAATACTAGCATCTTTACACTTCTGTTGTACTGCACCTTTTCCCATACATGCGTTAGGAACGCAAGGACTTTTGTCACAAGTCTCTGATTCTAGCATGTATACAGTTCCGCTGATATACCACCACTCCCTAGAGCTTTATTAGGTGATAACAATTTAGTGATATTTTAACCTCAGCCAAGGGTGAAGAAGCAGCAAAATTATGCATGATAGGTCGTTGGGGGAAAATCTTGATGAAATTCATTTCAGCATTTGATCATTTGTTGAGGACACTATAAAAGTGCTCAGATTACCTCTTTACGATGTATGTTTTGTAGAAAGCTATTAATGACTGGATCGTTTGAATTAGATCGGCCTTGATGCTTGTGTTGAACATAGCCTTAGGGGCCCTTGGTAGACTCATGGATGGCATTCCACAAACTGGTCCAGGATGATTCAATATCATCATTTAATACGATAGAAGGAGATCTTATTTCAAAAGCTTTATTGAACGGCTGAGTCAGATCATTTTGCTCTACTTTATAAAGAGTTAGTTTTTTACCAGGGCAACACGTTCACTATAAATCTGTCTTTTGATTTTAATATGTCAAAGCATCCGAATTTGTGATAAGGTCATGCTTCGCCAAAGGAGAAGGCATGAGTACGATTTTCATCATTTGCCTTGGTACCTGGTGATGACGAAGTCATTCGTGTTGTAGGGACGAAACCTTGGATGTTTTCTAGTCGTTTTTCGAAGATTTGGCTGCTGGAAAGAGGTGATTTTGACAAAGATTGAAATACATGTGAATATACATACTTACGCTGATATTTATATCTGGACGTAAATAGTAAAAAATAGATTTAAGAATACCGTTGCGACAGTGCTCAATACATTTCTGTAGAGCCTCAATAGTACAAATCAAAGAACTTGCAAAAGCTTACCTCAGTGAGGTAAACTTTTGCAAGTCCTTTGATTTGTATATCTAGACGTATGCAATTGAAGTTTGTCAATTTTGTGGTGCAACGCATGTGAGTGCATTTTTTCATTCGTTTGCCTTCCTCATAGACCTCTCATACTTATGGATCAGTTTTCGTATTTCCATTAAACAAAATTCTAAGTCAACGAAATGTGAAAGAGTCTAAAGGACATTTGCAAGCTCTGGAATGGGATGAGGATAGCACAACCGAGGTATGTGAGATTCTTTCCCAGGTTACATCTCTTGTGTTGCAACGTATATCGAGCATTGAATCACAAAAATGTAGCTTGTTACATTTAACAATGTATTCTTTCAGGGAGACGAACCCGTCTTGTGTCTTAAGTTGACTGGTAACCAATTATCAGAAAATTCGTTACAAGTTACAAAAGCAGTAGACAATGATTCGGAAATCAGCGAAGTAGAATTTTGTCACGTCTGACCGGTTTGGAGGATGTATTTATCAAGATTCGTTACCGATAAAAGCTGATGGTGTAAACCAGTTTATGTCTTTGATGGCCGGTTGCTAAACGTTCTTATTGGTCCAATCTTAGGATAGTGGGGTATGTAACCAAAAGGATGAAATTATGGGAAGGGTTGGATGAAAGCCTTGCTGCACCCCGATACCCACTTGACAACCTAGATACGTAATAGTGTTGGTAACGGCATGACGTAGAAATATCGTGGCTATAAGACCAAGACCACAGAACATGCCAGAATCCGATCATTAGCGGAGGCAGCTTACCGCTATCTCTTATGGCTGGTCAAATGAAATAAAGGCATCATAAGGGCTACTTGATTTATGAGAGGAGAAGCCTTTAAGAGTCTAAGATAACTGGGCAGACTTAAACTTATAAGTTATTGTATTGTAAATTAATTCCACAAGAAAGGGTCTAAAGAAATGACCAATGAACTGCGTTGTTTAAAAAAGGGCCTCGAGTAACAAGCAGTTAGCTTGTTTCTTGTGTTCTAGTGATTTTGATGATGTAGTAAACATCGTCATGATTTTACCTTTCAACAGCATGTTTTTTATGTACGATGACTCAGTTTTGTTGACTTGAAGTTTGGTAGATTACTGTAACTATTTTCGTAACCACCTTAATCACGTGGTGCATCATAATCTAGTATTGGGGTACCTGTGATACGCACCTGAATGTACGAATCATTTGTGGCTCAATCGTAAAATTCAGAATGCTTGTCATCGTTTGACCACAACTATATAATGTCATGTTGTATTATGCGTTTTCATGTGGGCTTTGGAAAGTTACGTCTTTTGAACTTCGAAACCCATGGACGGTTAGGCTTGTTTATCTACGCTTGCTTTGGTGACAGGATTATACGTCGTATGTTCATGGTAAGATCTAATGTGTAGCTAACTGAAGTTCAATTTCGCTTACTTCTCTTTCCTCTCGTCACCCCCAATACGAAACTTCAGATTAAGAAGCTTGTTAAACATCGATTGCAATTGACAGGCCCGGCGGAAAAGGGGGGGGCGCGAGGCTGTACCCTCAGTTTACCTAATAATAGGTACCCTTTTAATATTTATGGAGGGAAGTAGAAGACAGTTTGCGGGGCGGGGGGGGAGATCAAACTGATTAGTTACCACGGATGGACACTGATCTCGACTCTTGTCTGGATAGTTGCGTAGTGCCCATGATTCTTGTAGACATGTCGGAAGTGCCCTTGATTATGATCTGATGAGGTTTACTCCACAGCAGATGCCCGTGTACATTCTTTCGCCCCCTTTCTCTTACTCTGATAGCGTGATCCTGTTGAAAATTTTTGCTTTGCATACATTTAATTTCCCAACGTTTTCCTCTATCTTTCAAAATGTACGTAATTTGTTTGAGAAGGAATTTGTAGATATGTCGTCGAACTTGATACGTTTTCAAGAGTGAATACTCCGACAGTGAACAATAGAGCAAACGTCTCTACTCAGCAGACCTATGAAAACGTATACACTGACTTTCCAGATTCAACTCACTTACTGTTTTTTTCACAGAAGAGAGAATTTTGACTTAATGTAAAGTTTAGACGCATGTTGTCGTAAACTCAGGATCGTCAGGCCATGTTACGATGACTCGCAACCAGTAACATGGAAGCTCGTCTATCTTCTTTTATAGCTTCTGGTGCCTGTGTATTATTGATATAGGGCACGAGTTGTTGGAATTTGATGGAAAAATTTTTTGTGTGAAGAAATTGCCAAACTGTGTGTTTTGGTAAATATCTTCTAAGGATTTGTTTTTAGTCGCAAAAATGACTGCAGTAAAATAATTATGTATCACAACAATGAAAAAAAATTTGCAATTAGAAGTTTCGTCAATACACGACTATTAAAGTGAATTGTTTTTCATTTATTATCACGTTATTTTGACTGTTGGACCTCAATGTTTTGTCTAAGCAACATGAGCTGAGTTTTGTAATCGCCCATTTAAGATCTTTTTTATTCTGATGTGTTAAAAAAATTCATGGAAGGACATAGTGATATTTTGAAAGTGTTTTGGTCTCTCTTTGTTCCATCTACCATATGTCTTTACACATCAGCCACCGCTTCTTTGGTCTCGTACCATGATTACTGAACTATACCCGAGTAAAGTATGTAGGTAATCCCTGAATTCATTCCTAGGAACCCGTAACTTTGTTAGTGATGTGCAAGAATTTGTTATAGATCTTTTACAAAATAGAATGAGCCAGCGAAATAAATGATCTAAAATTGTAAGAGGGAAGTTTTTTTCCCCTCCAAAATTACGCCTTCCCTTATTTTTGAAGTTTGAACTTTTTCAAATGTCAGTGGACTCAGTTGAACTTATCTATAGGCATCCTGTTCTTTTTGCTGACCCGTGATGGGAGCACATAACACTTTCTTCTTGCTCTTGAGTCTTGTGGAAATGAAGTTTATGAAAGTTGAATGACTAGACACACAAAGTATTGATACCTTTTCTAGGCTATCTTAACTATATTGATGCCACCCCATGTGAGATAAATACTTTACGCAAATGTAAAGCTTAGGGAATGAGACTGTTTTATGTGACAATCATGCCTTGGGTTTATGATACCCCTTTCATTTTTTCATCCCCACCCACCCCCTCTCCCCACCCCTAAATCACACGCAAGATCCGCTTGGTTTGATTGATTCTTTTAAAGTTAGGTTATTTTTCAGAATTCACACCAACTTTCACATTAGATGATGAAATTACAATATTCTTTTGTGGTCTATAACCTGTAATGTCTTGCTTACTTTTATAACTTTTTAGATAAAGGAGAGAGTGAAGGAAGTCTTCGAAGTGCTTTCAATGAGACTTAACACATTCCCGTTTCTTGTGGATGAGAAGTAAGAAAACTTAAGATTCCTTTTGATCAATACCTTTGCAGAAATGATTAAATTTTTCTCTTAGCCAAATGTTGGATTAGGGCAATAGTACCAAAGATATTGAAAAAGTGATAAACATATGCGAGGCCATTTTTGATAAATTCAGATTGGGTGTTGACCCCCGTTAGCTATTGTAGCCACCATTCCAAGTAATATGCATTAAAATATTTCAAATGTCAAATGTCATACATCAGCTTTCCAGACATGATGCCAGTTTTCTAGAACTATTCCTTCAATATCCTGAAAAAACTTCACGAAATAGCGAAAACATTTTTAGTACTGAACGCTTTATTCGTCTGACACTCCTCAAAGTACAAAATTATCAGAATTGGAATTGAGAAGAAATCAATGAAACTTAGACCCAACTGTGTTTTGAAAGTAGGCAATCAAAAGTCTACTTGATTGTGTTGTCTTGACCAATCAGTGTTTGTGGAACTGAATAGCTAACCGAAAGGGCCAATGGAAATATTATTTTGTCTGCAAAGCAACGGATTTCTTGCTTTTATGTGGACGGATTCTAGAACGGCTAAGTGAAAGGCAGGCCTAGCGTTACCTATTATACGGAAGCAGCCATCCATATACACGTTCGCACGGTCTGGGTTTTCAAGAAAGTGCTGTCCTATAGCAGAGTCACATTGCTTAGTAGTGCGTTTGGTTAGAAAAGCTAGGTGGTTGTTTCCTTGTAAGAGCTGATACCTGGTGGATACAGGACGGAATATGCTGCTTCATTCTATCAACTAACCTCAAAGTCGCGCGTCCGACATAGCCAGCCTCACATTGACAAGAAAATGGGTAGACAACGATACTGCAATTTGAGGAAGATGCCAGGTCTTTGTGGTTAGTTGAGAACGCTTTCTTACTGGCATAAACTACACGTGGGAAACAGCGCCGAAGTACTTCTCTACGGCCTTTTTTATCTGGTTTTCAAATCGAAGTGAAACGGTACCAAGTCAGGGCAAGTTTAAGTACACATGGTATTTCTTAGGTCCACAAGGTTTTGCATCGGAAAACAACGATAATTTTGATTTGATGGTTAAGTCGCTGACATCTTCAGGATAGTCGTGAAACAGGAAAATCTGCTCGGATATATAAATTTTTGGTTTTCACGTTTTCTTTGGAACAGATCATGAGTGCGTGGTGAACCAAAGTTTTGATGACACTTTGCGTGCTTTGGCGAAAAAAGAGGCCCCAGAAATGCATTGGCCGGAAAATGTACGTTTCCTATACACACTGGTCACGAAGTTAATGCTATCCTTCTCCACGAAAACGTCAAGGAATGGGAAAGAGTTGTTTACCTCCTTTTCAAAAGTGAAATATATTGTCTGGTGTAACTTGTTGAGCTTAGTAAGAACTTCATCTTACTCATTTTTAAAAACGGCAAATGTGTCGTTTGCATAACGAAAATAAACGGCAGGTTTTGGGGAGGATTGAAAAAGTAGGATTTTGTGGAAAGTTCAAAGATATTAGCCATCGCTGAACCAAAGGGACTGCCCATGCTTACCCCTTTCTTTTTTCGGAACATCTCATTATTGGAGCTATTTCGACACCACGTGTCGCCACCTCCATTCACGCAGTGTATGCGTCCTCGGGGAATGATGGACGCATGAGTTCTCCCCGACATAATGCGTCGGCGCTTACCTTAATTGTCGCGTCTCTGGGAGCGTTTGCAAACAAGATACTGATCTCGAATACAGAAAAGTATCACAAGAACCGACCTTGGTTTTGTATGAATTCAACGAAAGTTTATGAGCCCTTAATACAATTTGTCCCTAAATAAATGTCAAGTTGTAAAAGTTCTGAAAGCCACTTCGCCATTTCATCTTGCGAAGAGCCAATCACAGAAAGTATTGGTCGGAAAAGCAATCCTTTCTCGTGAGTTTTGGCGAGGCCATACATCCGTGGAAGCTGTGAACCTGAAGCCTGATCCTATCCTAGAGGTCGCGTGGTAAAATACCCTTTTTCACTAATCTAATAAACGCTTTTGGATACACTGCTCAATTTTTGATGAGTTGTCGTCCTTTTCGGCCTTAACTAGTTTTTGGAATTTGCTTGAATCTTGTAATATGTTGTTCATTTTGGGGACATAATCATTCTGATTGAGGATAACGACCCCTGACCAGGTTTTGTGATAACGAGCTTGGATAAGTTTCCTATGCATACAAAAATCCATGAAGTCGATTGGTGTGCCGTAGTAAGTATAGGACAAATCACTTAGCCGGGCTTTTAGTGAGCAAGGTTTGTGTTTTGTAAGCTGAGAATAAAGAATTTTAAACTCGCCGAAAATTTCTTCTCTGTTTACTTTTTATGGTGGAATGCAAAACTCGAGAGCATGCTGCAAGATCAATTTCTCAGCGTCCGAAAGCCAGTAATCAGATAAAATTTGAATATGGTTCTTCCTAAACCCATAGCATGTTGCTAAATCGCTTTTTAAAGAAACACGGTCCCATTTTTAATGCGTCGTTAGTTGGTTATTTTCCATCTCCTGATTAATTCCAAAATTTAGCCGAAATAGCGAACCATATCAAAGAATGAAAGAAATTGTCCTACTTTACTAGATTGATGCCTGTATGCCTTATGAAAAGGTAGCATTTGATTTTTGTTCTTAATTTCGTCCGTTAGACGAGGACGTTCAATAGTTGGACTAGGCCTAGCACGCGATCTAGCAATAAGTATGGAAATAAACATGAGAACTACGCCATTCGCCAAACATAACTCATCAAAGGAAACAGAGGACTTTGTAGTCGTTACCTTACCACTTACGTTGCCGGGCGTGCCGTGACTTGTGCGCATGTGTGAATGTCATGACGAGAGATACGATATGTGTATCGCCAACTAGCGTATAACGATATTTTAACGGGTCACGGAACAGAAATAGGCGTTTAGTAGCCTATTATCTGGTGGTGGGGTAGTAGAGAGTGGCTCTTAAATGAAAAGGGGGAGGGGGCGTTGAAAAAGGTTATTTTTATCACATTTTCATTTCCATCAAATAGGTTTAGGCCTTCTGAATGATTAATAAACCCAAGACGTCACAACTCAGACAAACGAAGATACATATAGCTTTAAATCACAAAGTCCATTCCGCAAACGAGTTTCAGCAAGAAGATAACTTTTGTTCCAGGGGGTGTCGAAGTCGGGGGAAGGAGATTGAATTTTTTTCTTTAGCAGAACAGGAGTTTATTGGGGAATGCCATCTAAGCTAGTGTGCTGTTTCTTCAACGCAATACCATAATAACCAATGACATGGCTTAATAATTATTTGGTAGGCAATACATCTTAGGTAGGGAACATCTTAAGTTGAGATCACCATGCCTCACCAGCTAGTGCTACGACATCTGTGCTTGGGGTGATTTGCAAGACACCTGGTATAATCGTTCAGTTAGTTATTTATGTTGTGTACCTGTGTCTGAAATGTGACTTGTAATGTGGCCAATATCATCTCCTATTATTTAAATCTTTTCTTCTAGTGCTACCGAAGCCGATGCGGTTATTTTTGGACATCTTCGTGCGATCGTAGACTCCGAACTGCCGAATAATTACTTAAGAGAAATTCTTGGATCGTTCCCTATTTTGTTAGATTTTGTAAGAACTATGAATCGTTCTTTGTGATATTGTGTTTAGCGCTTCGAAATCATTCTTTTTACAACGTTATTCAGGAGCTGAGTGTAATTTTAGAAGGAAAGATAACGGTATGTCCCAAAAGTTTGAGTTTAGATTTGTAGATAGTAAAGAATCGGTTATGTTAAATGATGACATCACTTGATAGATCACTCCTAATGTTCGGGTATGTTTATTCTTCCTTACATCTTACTTCCGTACTTTGTATTCGATATCTTTCCTTCTTTTGGTAGTTTGTAGGGCAGTCTTCATCATCCCACAAGAGCATATGTGCATATGTGTTCGTCGGATGGTGAAGTAATTATAACCCTGCAATAATTTTAGAATTTCGTATAAATGTTCAGTGTGGTACTACTCGTAAAGGTTGATCTGTTACAATTTTTATTCTATCTTCTGGATTGTGCTTTTTCTAACTTCGCGAATGATGTACTCTTGTGATCCTCGTGATTGCAAAATCTTGGGACGCGCTCCCGAGCCACATCCAATCTCACCTCCTCCCCTTTCAAAGTCTTCTCTGACGATTGCCTATGTCTCCACCCTAAACAATTGGCCTCGATGCAGTTTTTGTTTGTTTTTGAGGGTTTTTTTAATCGTTTAACGTATTTTATTCCCATTCATGGGGTTTGACGGTGCCCATATTCATGGGACTTGTTATTGGAGCATAGAGCACTTTAAGACCGGATGCCCTTC